>CM054058.1:546172333-546230279 GCA_028641055.1 Alopecurus myosuroides
ATGTCGCCTTCCATTATGGTTCAAGCATGGATATATGTTCTGATTCCATTGTAAAGCTGATTTAAACGATCTCCTACTTTAGTAGGACTTCAACGATTTTCTGACCCGCCGTATCCTTCTTTTACGTAAGAGCATCATTAACTCGATCAGTGGATTACAAACATGGCTATTTAATTCCCTCAAAAACATGAACTTTTTGCGGGTAAAAAACATGGTATTTATAATACTTTGAGTTAGACAGTCGGGCCTAGGAATCTATAGTCTTATAGAGGCAATACTTATCCTGATAATCTCTTAATTTTCACCATACGCTTCCTTCTCATTTAGTTTATTAACATACCTCTAACATTTGTAGTTACTAGAAAATGCCCCCGCGCGTTGCTGTGGGAACCGGTAGCAAAATAGAAACATAATATATGTATGATGGAGTAAATTAACAATGGTACAAATCTATAATTGATCTTCATTTCTTTTTGTAGGAATGGATGTAAGTCAAATATAGATTCCAGTGATATCTTTTAAGTCATGTTTGACTTTTATTTTTCATATGAATATGCAAGTAATATTAAAAGGTATCGTGGAAGTAATTTATTGCAATTCCTTTGTAATTAGGCTCTTGTCAACGAAAGAGAAAAATTGTTGCATGCCTCTTTGTAGTCAGTCACTTACCTGAGGAAGAGAAAAATCGTTGCTGTCTTGCATCATTTATTTTGGGCTTAGGGAAGTACTACTACACCACCAGTAAATAATAAGTAAGATCCGAAACCACGTAGGTTTCGAATTCCCCTGATTTCCGGATGGTCATCACCGTATTTGTGTGGCCGCCACGTGTCCCATCTTTTACCTCTTCGCCCGTTCAGTCCGTGTTTCCCCTTCGTGCGTTTCCTATGTGGGCAGTTGTTCGTGGTGGGCCCGACTGCCTGTAGCGCTTTGCCCGCTCGATCTGGAAGACTCGCGTCGCCTCCCACCTTTTCCTTCGTCTACCTATTCCCAAATCTCCATCTCAATCAGCACCGAAAAATCTCCTAGCCAAGCTCTACCTTAATCATCCCCTCCCCCCCCCCACACCACAACCAGCAGCATGTGCTGTATTCTTCCCCCGCGAAAGCCCTCCTGTGTCCAAGCTCCTACGTGGACGGCTGCTTGGCTTGGCCATCACCAACGGGCTCCCGCCGTCTCGCGCTCCAGCTTTGCTTCCGTGCTGGATGGTGACCTTAGACTTGGCCATCAGGTTGTCTGTATGAGGATCAGCAGTACTGGGGGCTTCTCCGGATCAGGGAGCACACCGTTGCCTCGAAGCCGCCCCTCCGTCATCGACGACTTTGTCGGCAAGCCGGAGAGTAGAGGATAGAAGCATCAGAGAAATCTCAAAGTAGGAGCAGACAATTGGAGAGGCGCACGAACGGAAGGGCTCTCGATGGCGGCGGCCCTTAAGCATGGTCGTTGGCGATTTGTTCGGCGCTCGAGTCATGAGTGGGTTTATTTTGTCCAAAAAAATTGGGGATTCAGTTCCTTGAGCCCTCGGCAAGGTACGCCTCCGAAAGCTGCAATGATTTTCTGGTTTATATTACAGTTCACAGATAGAATCGCTGAAATTTTCTTGGATTTCAGCTGATTATTTCCTTCTTCCGAGAGTTTTCTATCCGTGTGCAAAACTACCGAATATTGATCACCATCGTTGTGTTGGTTTCAGGCTTTGCGTCCAAGCGGGAGCAAGGCGTTGTGGCGGCAATGGCTCCGCGGGCTCCACCTTTGACGACCACGAGCGCGACCTGAGTGCGGTGTTCATGGACCAGAACGCCCTGACGCCTACGCCTAGGAACTCAGCATGTAATGCGGCGGGGGCGCTCCCCAGGGATGCAGGGCGCTCCCCCACCCCCACCCCCACGGTGCAGGGTGCCCACGCCGTGCTCTCACCGCGCCCTGTCCTGTCTTGACGCCCTCGGCAGGGGCAGCGATATCCTCTCCAAGGAGGAGATCCTGTCCCGCACTCACACCTGGCGTAAACTGCAGTACAACTACAACAACAAGCACCTTAATCGAGTCTACCAGTGTGGCAGTGCACATGGTGTTCAAGGAGGAATGGTGCGCAGTGCAACGGTTCTAGGCCGTCTCCGGGGCCATTGGTGACAGGACAAGGGAGGGCCTGGAGGCTGCGGGCGGGAGCTCGCTGTTTGCGGAATCGGTGAAGAGTAGGCCGGAATCCATGAATGGCTTTCCATCTGAATCAGATTCACCAAAGTGTTGCCTACAGGGTCCAGAGTTCTGCAGTAAGATCCTCTATATCAAGAAGCATCACCTGGATCCTCAGTAGCAAGAAACTCCTCAATATTGCTCTCATACCTGGCCTAACATATACATAATTTTTTATGCTAAAATCATGCATTCCCTTGATACATAGAGTACTCTAAATTACATCCTAAATCTGATTGCTGGAGAGATTCGTTTTTTGTCAGGATTTTGATCTCTCGGACGTGATTAGGTGATGAGCTGATTGTAAGAAAAATTCTAAGAGCTCAAATCTAATAGTGACACTCTTGATGTTCCAACTAAGAGTAAGCCTTAGACTAATTTTGAGCATCCTTCGTTTAATATGTTAATGTAGAAGGGGTTGTTTTTCCTCCATTATGTTTCGTTGCTTAACTGAAACTTTCAAACAGGTGTTGGTGCCGATGACATGGTGATTTGGTGCTTGGAATAGTTAGTGATCTCACTCTTTCTCACTACCCAGTGTTCCCACTATGCCTACGGGAAGTTGAACCAACCTTTTCATTTTCATGGATAATCCAATACCAAGTTTTTGTATCACCTATTCCTACAAGAGCTGCGTAACGTGCGGTCCACAAGACCGGGCCCGTGGGCGCTCTGTGGTGATTTTAACATGATCTATAGGGACGAGGACAAAAACAACGGGGACCTGGATAGACGGATGATGGGGAGGATGAGGTGCTTCTTGAGCGACCGCGGTTTGAAGGACATCTACCTGCAGGGTCGTAGGTAGACTTGGTCCAACGAACGGGACTCCCCGACGCTCGTCCGGTTGGATAGGGTGTTTTGCACGTCTGATTGGGAGGAGCTTTATGAGAACTGCTCGCTTCGATGCCTGGCATCGGTTATAGCAGATCAGTCTCCCCTGCTGCTGGATTGCACCTCCAAATCTCCAGGTAGGAGACGCTTCCAGTTTGAGCAATTATGGGCGAAGCTCGATGGCTTTCAAGAGGTGGTGCAAGCGGCCTGGGAAGAGCTGGATGGTAACACGGACCCTTTCAGAAGGCTGAGCTCCAAACTTAAGCGCACAGGCCGCCAGTTGAAAAGCTGGAGCGAAAAAAAAGTAGGGTGTGTTAAGCTGCAGCTTTTGCTCGCAAGGGAATTGGTTCTAAGGTTGGACACGGCTATGGAGGGTAGACAGCTATCAGGCTTGGAGAGGGCACTCCGAGCCAAGCTGAAGCAGGCCCATCTCGGCCTCGCATCCTTGGAGCGTACTATGGCGCGACAACGGGCAAAGATTGCTTTGATCGCGGAGGGTGATGCCAACACCGCTTTCTTCCACCAACACGCATCGTACCGGAGGCAGAAATCTGAGATTAGAAGCCTCCATATCAACGGGGTGATAGAGACGGACCATGGGGTGATGGCCCAAACTGCTTTTGAGCATTTTGAGGGGCTCATGGGTACGGCTCTGCGACGAGACTTTTCCCTGGACCTGAACTTCCTGGGACTCCAGGTGGAAGAGGACCTATCGGGGCTGGAAGTGCCTTTTACGGTAGAGGAAGTTTGGGAGGTAGTGCGGCGACTACCCCATGGGAAGGCGCTAGGACCGGACGGCTTTACTGCGGAATTTCTTCAGAGCTGTTGGGGGAATATAAAGGATGATTTCATGGATGCGATCAACAAGTTCTTTGTGTTGAACGGCCGGGGTCTCCAAAGGGTGAACCAGGCTCTCTTAATACTGTTACCTAAGTGCCCGGATGCGGCTGCTATGGGGAACTACAGACCTATTAGCCTGATTCATATCTTCACCAAACTGATGGCCAAGATCTTGGCCACAAGGTTGGCCCCCCATCTCGAGAGGATGGTGGGAAAGAACCAGAGCGCTTTCATCAAGAATCGTTGCATCCATGACAACTTTATGATAGTCCAGCAGACCGCTAGATTGCTCAACAGGCTAAAGGAGCCTAGGGTGATGCTTAAACTAGATATTGCTCGAGCATTCGACTCAGTGTCATGGGGGCTGCTTTTTGAGGTGCTCCGGAAGATGGGATTCGGTCCAAGGTTCGGTGAGTGGGTGGCGATGCTTCTTTCCACAGCTAGCACGAGGGTGATGCTCAATGGTGATTCAGGTCCCCCCATTTGGCACCGGAGGGGGCTTAGACCGGGGGATCCGCTGTCGCCACAGCTTTTCGTGCTAGTATTTGAAACACTAAACAAGCTTCTAGCGAAGGCGGCAGAGTTTTTGATTCTGCGCAGGTTGGCGAGGCAAAACCTAGTTACAACAGTGTCGCTCTATGCGGATGACGTTGTCTTATTCTGTCACCCAGACTGCGAGGAGCTGCAGGGAGTTAGAGATATCCTTGCGCTCTTTGGACACGCGTCGGGGTTACACACGAACTTTGCAAAATGCTCGGTCTCGCCAATACACTAGTGGAAACAGGGGCATTAGTCTCGGTTGGTAAGACCCATTTGTCCCGGTTGTGCAACCGGGATGGGCCAGCCGGGACAAATGGCCCTCCCCCATTGGTCCCGGTTGTGCCAGGACCCGGGATGGTTAGGGATGGCCCACGTGGCGAACCTGGCCAGGGAGTTCGTCCCGGTTCGTGTTAGGAACCGGGATGAATACCTCCTCTGCAAAAGCTGTACTGTGTCCACTTTCTCTGCCGCGGCAGGGGTTTTTTTTCGTTTTTTTATTTTCACTCCTGCCTCGCAATCCCCAACCGGCCTCCCCTTCCCCAACCGTGTCCACTGGCCCACGTATTTAATTAAGCCCAGTGGCCATATTTTTGGTCAAAGGCCCGACTGGCCCGCGTCTTTTATTAAGCCCACTGGCTACATTCGGTCAAAGGGGCCACTTGCCAAGCGGGGGTCAAAGGGGCCACTGGCCGGCGACTACTGGCTGGCTCGCCCGTGAAGGTGTCGTTGCATAGAAAACAAAAAAATTCCTACGCGAGATACACCCGAAAGGCCAAGATCTAATCTAGGAGACGAAGTGCAACGGGCAACAAGAGGGTTAAGGAGAACACATACCCTCGAAGACTCAAAGTGGTACGAGATCAAATCTCGTTGTTGGCATAGTCGTACTCACACCGATCCTGATAGCGAGAAGATGGGCACCGCAATCCGGCGGTGCATCCGTGATTGGTCACACGTACGGTTGATGACGACCTCCGTTCCCTCGTTCCAGCGGGGCGCGGAAGTAGAGGATCCCTCGGAACTCCAGCAGCACGACGGCGTGGTGGTGAAGAAGAATTTCACGGTTAGGGCTTCGCCAAGCCGGAGACCATGGAATGGAGCAGCGGGTGGAGGGAAAAAGGAAGTGGCAAGTGTGTGGAGGAGGGAGAGCTCTCACCCTCCTTTTATAGGAGAGGGGGGAGGCAGCCCAAGGGGGGTGCGGCCAGCCCATGGGTGTGCCCCCACCTCTTCCCTCATCATGTGAGTGGACACTCCACTCACCTCCACTCACTTTCCCATTATTTCCCACTTGGAAAATCCAAAGGTTTTCTTTTAATAAATAAATAAAACCTTTTTATTTCTTTATTTCAGCATTTGTTAATTCTATTAACAAACTTTTGCATATAGCACCTCGAATCATTTGTTAATTCTATTAACAACCATTCGACGAAAAACCCCTTGAACTATTTCAATTTTCCCCGAAACAATTTCGGTGCTGCCCAAAATATTCTTCGATATTCCGTATCCTCTCAAACGCGTCATCGAACCTTAAGTGTGTCACCCTACGGTTCGCGAATAAGATAGACATGATCGAGACTCCTCTCCGATCAATAATCAACAGCGGGATCTGGAGATCCGTGATGACTCCTATATATTCAACGATGACTCTCGTGATCGTGTGAACCAACAACGCCGTGATATAGCATCCTTTGTGATCATATCACGTGCTTGCAAGCGGTTTCGATGTGATATCACCGAGAGGGCCCAGAGTATATCTCTCCGTCATTTGGATGGAAAAATCCCACTCTTGATCCATGATCCTCAACTAATACTTTCCGAATACTTAACGACACCTTTATAGTCACCCTGTTACGGTGTGACGTTTGATGCCATCAAAGCACTCTTCCGGTATCAGCGATTGACATGATCTCATGGTCTAAGGAATAAGTTACTTCGTATGTTTGATATAACAATGTAAACTAAATGACTTGATCGCATTGCTATATTCTCTTTGGGTATATGTTCATCACATCATTCTTCTAATGACATGACCCCGTTATTAATACATCCAATGTTCATGATCAGGAAACCTTGATCATCTATTAATCAACGAGCTAGTTAAAAGAGAGGCTTTACTAGGAACCATTGTTTGTTTATTAAGCACACATGTATCAACGTTTCCGGTTAATACAATTCTAGCATGAGAAATAAACATTCATCATAAACAAGGAATAAGATAATAACCATTTTATTATTGCCTCTCGGGCATATTCCCTTCAGCCCGGTCCTTAAAGTAAGACCACGGCGGTGGCGCGGTCAAAGGGCCCACTGGCCGGCTCGTCTTCCCGCGCCTCCACTTCCCCGCGCGCGCGTGGCCACGAACGGAACGCCTCGGCTTCCCCGCGCATTCATGGCCGCCTGCAACCGCCGCCACGTTCCGGTCGCCGGTTGGCATGCCAGCCCCGCCCGGGTCCTTTTTAAAGGCCCCCGCCGCCCGTACACCCTATTCACCCAGGCCGTGCCCCAGCTCACCCAACCCTAGCCGCCATGTCGCCCCGCCGGTGGTTCAAGCGCCCGAAGAACGAGCACGAGGCCGGGTCCTCGAGCGGCGCCGGCCAGAGAGGCGCCGGCGTCCCCCGTGCGCCGCAGGAGGCCTTCGGCTTCGGTCCGGGAGGCGTCCGGATTGGGGGCCAGCCGCGCGTCCCCGCTCCACCTCCGGCAGCGCGCCCGCCGCCACGCGCCGCGCCGGGCAAGCGGTTCCGCCGCTATGTGCGGAAGGAGGAGGCCGAGTGGCACTGGGAGCACGCCACCCCGGTGTTCTGGCCGGACGTCCACCTCCCGGACGGCTGGCACTTGAACCCGCAGCGCATCCCCGTGCCGCCGGCCCAGACCAATGAGGCCGCGCGCGAGGAGATTGACCGCCGGCGCGCACTGCTGCCGGCCCACCTCCTCAGAGACCGCGCGTACGCGCGCAGCTCCCCCAACTGGGCCGTCTGGTTCCAGCAGGAGCACGACCAACGCCGCCGCTCCTACATCCCCACGGCCCCGGAGGAGGACGCCCAAGACTACCCCGCGCCACCGCCCGGCAGGGAGCCCGAGCTGTGGCTCGAGGAGGACATCCCGGCCGAAGAGGAGGACCCCGAGCTCCAGGCCGGCTTGGAGGCCGCCTACGAGGGCTCCCGCCGCACCCTCGTCGAGGACGAGGTCAAACGGTGGGAGCAGGTCCTGGCCGCCGACGACGACACGATGCCGCCCCCTCCGGTGCCTGCGCCGTGGTGGCATGCCATGAATGCCGAGCTGGAGGCGTCGGAGGACCAGCCGTCGCCACAGCCGCTGCCCCCCCGGCCTGGAGTACGGGATGTCCTGGGCATGGACCGGCGGCGAATGGGCACCGGAGCCGGAGGAGCTGCCGCCGCCGCAGCCGCAGCCAGAGGAGCTGCCGCCGCCGCCGCCGCACGCGCCCCCGATGCCTCCGCAGCCACCGGCGGGCCCGCCCCAGCTGTCTGCCCACCTGTGGCAGGCCCCTGCCTACCACTGCCTAGGCTACCCTCCCCCCCAAGAAACGGCCGGCCGCCTGTGGCCGCGCCGCCGCCCCCGATGAAGCACGGCCGGCCGTCTGTGGCCGCGCCGCGCCCCCTATGTAAGCACGGCCTTCGGGCCGTTTAAATATATATATGTGTTCGATCCCGTCCAAAACTCGCCCCCTAGCCAATCTACGGCGCCCTAGTTCAACCCCGCCGGCGGAACCAGCACCGGCGGGATCTTCCTATCCATTCCCACCGCCGGCAGGGCTTCGCCAAGGCCTGTCCGCTGTCATGGGTGGTGGCTCGGCCTGGAGAGAGGGCCGATATATTTATACAACTGGGCCTCTAGTCCCGGCCCGTGCCACCAACTGGGACTAGAGGTACCCCCTTTGGTCCCGGTTGGTACCACGGGCCAGGACCAATGCTTATTTCGAAATTTGGTGGCACCCTGCGCGCCCAAATTTTTTAGCGCCAAAATTTAAAAATTGTTTAAGTTTGCATATTAATAACTTCTATATACTTTCGAATTTGACAAAAATTTCAACATGAAAAGTGCTAGAATTTGCATAACTAATTCAAATCCATTTTTTGTTTAACTAAATAATTATTCTAACTATTGAAACTATTAATTATTTTACTATTTGCATATAATTTGAATATAAATATCTTATAATTTTTGTTTTCTTTTGTGATCTTCCGAGTGAGTCCAGAGCATACAACGCATTCTGCGTCGCCAAATGATGATGACCCGATCGAAGGCGTTTCTCCTCATAATCACTGCAATCGCCGCGACGGATGCATGGATAGATGAACCCACTAAGCCGAATTATTTAAGGCAAGGCCAATCAATTTCGGCAATGCTCCTCATAATCACTGCAACTTTATATAAAATTCGACAAAGCGAGTTGTACCTTTTTTACGCGGAGAATTTGGCATCTTCGTCTACAACAGAAAAACCATAGTTCTCCTTCGAAGGATCACTCTGAGCATCATTTTGCCATCTTTTCAAAACATAGTGTGGTGGAATTTCTTTGATATTTCTGATCTCAAGAACCTTCAGTACCTGGCAACACGGAAGACCTACATTTTCAAAGTTCTTGCAGCTACAAATGTATTCTGATGAGTCGAATCTAACAAAATGACCCCGACGCCTGTTTTTGACAGTTATCTCATACTCGGATATGGGTCCAATTTCGCCACAGTTATAGGCACGCAATCAAAGATCAGTTCAAATTCTAATCTGAAAATCTCAAACAGTGCAGGGGTGTATGCATTAGCAGCTTGCCAAAGTAACCGTAGAGGTGCAACCCTTTGCGTCATTTGAACTCCAAGGTAGTCAGCTTGTTGTTGAGCTAAACGTTTCTCCTCCAAAAATTTATCATATCTGTTAAAGAAGTACTCAAGATCTATTTCTGTTTTAAGGATATCTGTCAGCATGGTATCCGTACTATCACTTCGAAATGTGCCTGCAATATCTGCCTACAATTATCTCATACTCGGATATGGGTCATAGTTGTCAGCTTTTTACCGGTCAATACAAATTACTGGTCAAACAGAACTATATGATCATGTATTCCACGCTTATTATTACACATCACCAACAGACGGAGGAGAGAGAAACAACAAAGTGGGTGGGTGTACCGCTGGTTGGGATAATAATGAAATCAGGCTGGTCATAGTTGTCTGCTTTTCACCGGTCAAATACAAATTACTGGTCAAACAGAACTATATGATCATGTATTCCACGCTTATTATTACACATCACCAACACACGGAGGAGAGAGAAACATCAAAGTGGGTGGTGGGGTCAGCTTTCACTGTAACATCACCAACATCCCTATCTAGTCTTCTGAATTCTCCCTTGCTTATGATCGCTTCGGCCGTAACCATGGAATATCTTCATTATTTAACGAGATGGTGGGGTCAGCTTTCACTGGGAAGGGTGGAATTTCAACAAACTTATTATAATCTTGTTACATGTCTGTCGTGTCCTCGATTCCCACGATGTTTCTTTTCCCTGAGAGAACTATGTGACGCTTCGGCTCATCGTATGATGAATTTTTTTGCTTATTTTTTCTTTTTTTCGGTCTGGAGGACATGTCCTTCACATAGAAGACCTGAGCCACATCATTGGCTAGGACGAATGGTTCGTCATTATAACCAATATTGTTGAGATCCACTGTTGTCGTTCCATAAAGCGGGTCTACCTTTACCCCTTCTCCATTCAGGTTGACCCATTTGCACTTGAACAAAGGGACCTTAAAAGAAGGTCCATAGTCAAGTTCCCATATCTCCTCTATGTAACCATAGTATGTGTCATTTTTTCCATTCTCGTTTGTTGTATCAAAGCGGACACCACTGTTTTGGTTGGTGCTCTTCTTATCTTGGGAGCCCGGGTTCGCGGAGCGTACAATATTCTTGTGTTCCTCGAGATACGTAGCCATGAACATAGAATTTTGTAGAAGTGTGTAGTGTGCTTTGGTGAAAGAATGCCCGTCCCTGGGTATCATTGTTTTCTTTTCCAGCGTTACTTTTCCCCTCAGTCTCCCCTCATGCCGCGATTCAGTAACACCAATCGTCTTAAGGTCAGGAATAAAGTCAACACAGAACCCAATTACCTCCTCTGTTCCATAGCCCTTCGAGATGCTTTCTTCTGGCCTAGCACGGTTATGAACATATTTCTTCAAGACTCCCATGAACCTCTCAAAGCGGAACATATTGTGTAGAAATACCGGACCGAGAATATGAATCTCTTCACATAGGTGAACCAGGAGATGAGTCATAATGTTGAAGAAGGATAGTGGGAACACTAACTCAAAACTAACAAGACACTGGACCACATCCCTCCGTAATCTTGTCAGAATTTCTGGATCGATTACCTTCTGAGATATTGCGTTCATGAATGCACATAGCTTCACAATGGGTACTCGAACATTTTCCGGTAGAAGCCCCCTCAATGCAATAGGAAGCAACTGCGTCATAATCACGTGGTAGTCATGAGACTTCAGGTTTTGGAATTTTTTCTCTGCCATGTTTATTATCCCCTTTATATTCGACGAGAAGCCAGACGGAACCTTTATACTGTAAAGGACTTCAAATAATATTTCCTTCTCTGCTTTAGTAAGAGCGTAGCTGCTTAAGTAATGGCGCCTTGTATCTGTGTGCTTGTTGCTTGGGTCTTTCATACGTTGCTGGTCCTCCCGTGCTTCCGGCGTATCTTTTGACTTCCCATACACGCCCAGGAAGCATAGCAGATTGACACAGAGATTGTTTGTCACGTCCATCACGTCGATCGAAGAACGGACTGTAAAACTTTCCAATAGGGTAGCTCCCAAAATATAGATTTCTTCTTCCACATGGGTGCGCGCTTATCAGGGCCGTACGGAACTGGTTGGCTGCCAGCAGCCTTACCAAAGATTACTTCTAGGTCCTTGACCATATCGAATATATCATTACCACTACGGAGCTCAGGCTTCTTCCGGTTATCTGCCTCACCTCTGAAATGCTTCCCTCCTTTCTTTCTTACGGGATGCTTGATCGGAAGAAATCTACGATGCCCCAGGTATACAACCTTTTTACATTTATCCAAAAAAACATTGTCAGTCTTATCTAAACAGTGTGTGCATGCATTGTATCCCTTGTTTGTATGTCCGGAAATGTTACTAAGAGCAGGCCAATCATTGATGGTTACGAAAAGCAACGCCCGTAGGTCAAATGGCTTTTGTTCGTTCTCATCCCACAAACGTACACCTGGTTTGCCCCACAATTGTAAGAGTTCTTCCACTAATGGCCTTAGATACACATCAATCTCGTTGCCAGGTTGCCTCGGGCCTTGGATGAGAACTGGCACCATAATGAACTTGCGCTTCATGCACAACCAAGGAGGAAGGTTGTACATACATAGAGTTACAGTCCAAGTGCTATGAATGGAGATCTGGTCCCCAAAAGGATTAAAGCCATCTGTACTTAGACCAAACCATAAGTTTCTCGCCTCTCCTGCAAAGTCTGGGAAGTCTCTCTCGATCTTTCTCCACTGCGATCCATCGGCGGGGTGCCTCAACTTTCCGTCTTTCTTACGGTCTTCTTTGTGACATCGCAACAACCTAGCATGCTCTTTGTTTCTAAACAAATGTTTCAGCCGTGGTATTATAGGAGCATACCACATCACCTTAGTAGGAACCCTCTTATGGGGGGCTCGCCGTCAACATCACCAGAGTCATCTGCTCTGATCTTATACCGCAGTGCAGTGCATACCGGACATTCATCCAAATTATCGTACTTCTCACCGCGGTAGAGGATGCAGTCATTAATGCATGCATGTATCTTCTGCACATCTAATCCTAGAGGGCAGAGAGTTTTTTTTTGCTTCGTACGTACTCTCAGGCAATTCGTTATCCTTTGGAAGTTTTGGCTTCATTAGTTGAAGTAAACTCTCAAATGCCTTGTCAGTCACACCGTTCTGTGCCTTCCATTTCAGCAACTCCAGTGTGGTACCGAGCTTTGTGCTACCATCTTCGCAATTTGGGTACAACAATTTTTTGTGATCCTGTAACATGTTGTCCAGTTTCAACCTCTCCAATTTATTTTCACAGTCTTCCCTTGCATCAGCAATAACTCGGCCAAGATCATCATCGGGCTCTTCTGATGCCTGTTCTTGATCACCTCCTTCTTCTGCATTCTCTTCCATTGCAGTATCGTCATATTCAGGGAACAAAGAATATTCTTCTTCTTCATCGTCTTCCATCACAACCCCTCTTTCTCCATGCTTGGCCGAGCAATTATAGCTGGGCATGAAACCTCTCCGAAGTAGATGGCCGTGAAGGATTCTTTCGGAAGAGTGCTCTTTGACATTATGACAATCAACACATGGGCAACACATGAAGCCATTATCTTTGTTCGCCTGAGCTACTGCAAGAAATGCATTCAGGCCTGCCATATCCTCGGAAGTGCGTCGGTCACCGTACATCCATCGCTGCCGTGCATCCATCTGCATCGTATAATTAAGTTTATCAAAATACATATTAATACAGAAATGACCACAGTACATCGACAAATACTATTTTTTTATGTATCAGTTACAGATGAAAAAAGATAAGTTTGTTAACCTCGGTCGAAGATACCATTTTTAGTGAGCTTATGTGTGGCTCGGGAATTTCGTCAAACACCTCGTGTGCATAGTAAAATAAAACACAATAACACCCACCTCTCTCACACCTCCAATCAAAAAAAAAGATGGAAGTGGGGGGGGGGCTGGGACAGTATATATAGGGGAAGGGGTCATTGGTCCCGGTTCGTGGCCTGAACCGGGACAAATTCTCATGCGCGTGCCACGTGGCCTATGGCTAGGCATTGGTCCCGGTCCGTGGCACGAGCCGGGACCGATATCTCCCCCACGAACCGGGACCAATGCCCCCAGGCGATTTCTGTCCCGGATTTGGTTGCAACCGGGACAGCTTCCCCCTGGCCCCTGGACGAGAGGGGTTGTTTCCACTAGTGATAGGATGCTCTGAGGAGGTTGCGACTGCAGCAGCAACAACCATGGGCTGTCAGCTGACTCCCTTCCCGACAAAATATCTGGGAATTCCCCTAAGCCTACGAAGGCTGTCGGGAGAGGCGCTACAACCCTTGGTGGACAGGCTGGCAGACCGACTCCCTACATGGAAGGAGGCCATGATGCCTAAGGCGGGAAAACTCGCGCTCATTAAGGCTGTGTTAGCGGCGATCCCCCTACATCAACTCATGGTCCTCTGTGTTATCAAGAAGATAATCAAGAAGATAGAGAAAATCTTGCGAGGGTTCCTCTGGGTGGGCAGGACCGAGGCAAAGGGTGGACACTGTCATGTGAACTGGGCTAGGGTGTGTAGACCCCTCTATCTCGGAGGGCTTGGCATCCCGGACATGGGGCGCACCGCAACCAGCCTAAAGGTGCGTTGGCTTTGGAGGATGCGGACGGACCCGCTGCGACCATGGCAAGGGTTGGACTTGCAGATCTCTAAGACAGAGAGGGCAATCTTCAAGGTCTCGACGGAGATGACGCTCGGAAATGGGAGGGTGGCTCTTTTCTGGGAGGATAAATGGATCCAAGGGAAGTCTATTAGGGAGGTAGCGCCGGACCTATTCGCGCTAATCCCTAAGAGATGTCGGAAGCGCAGAACAGTACAGGAGGCCATCATTCTGAGAAACTGGATAGAGGACATTTCGGGTGCCTTAAGCCCTCTGGCACTATGGCAATATGTCCAAACATGGAGGATGCTTCAGGACGTACAGCTTTCGGATGTGCCGGATAGGTTGTTATGGCGATGGACGAAGGACGCACAATACTCCTCGAAATCCTGCTACGAGGCGATGTTCTGAGGGGCGACAGAATCAGGCTCATGGAAGCTAAACTGGAAAACCTGGGCGCCACCAAGGGTGAAGTTCTTTATGTGGCTTGCGTGCCTTGACCAATGCTGGACAGGTGAAAGGCTAGCCCGGAGGGACTTACCACACCAGGAGTTCTGCCCCCTCTGTGATCAGGAAACGGAAACCATGCAACATCTCCTTGTAGGGTGCTCTTTCTCGAGAACAATTTGGCACGAGGTTCTCTCCTGGATACGATCCACGGCCAGACCTCCGGTTGTGGAAGATGATTATGTCACCTGGTGGAAGTTGGCCCTAAACTCCACCCCTCCCGCGCTGCGTAAAGGCACCTCTTCGCTGATTATGCTCTCGGCTTGGTGGATCTGGAAACAACGGAACGCGGTCATCTTCGACAACTCGAGCCCATCGGTAAGCGCGCTGGTGGAAACCATCAAGGCCAAGGCTCAAGATTGGGTGTGCGTTGGAGCGCGTAATCTCGGGAAACTTCTCACATAGGTAGTGGGTCTAGTTGTACCGCGTGGGGTTGCCTCTCCGCAAGGCTGTAAAACTCTCTTTCTATCAATGCAATAAAACGCAAATCTTTTGCGTTTTCGCGAAAAACGTATTCTCTTCATGTGTGATCAGTACATCTCTATATGTATTTCATGTTTGGTGTTACTAGAACGGTCCTGATGGGGGGATAGTAACCCGGTAGGCCCACTCCAAGGTGTGACCCGGCCCAAAGGATGTTGCGCAGGATCCGGCTAAGAATAAAGAGACTTCTGGAAGGCCCAAAGTTTGTAGGCCTCGTAACCCGGATTGTGGGTTGCGGTAAGGAAAGCTAGGGTTTGTAAGCAGAGTTCGAATAGGACTCAGGATGTGCCTTGAAGGGCAAGTTAGGGGTGTACGGGTGCTTTATAAACCGGCCCCTAGGTTTAGTTTGCCGGAGATTCAAGTCATAGTTGTAACACCTGTTATCGAGTATCCAGCATAATTCATATTGAGATCCGGCGAGTTATTTTCCGGTTCTTAGATTGCTTTCCGTTATGTCTTCCTTTGAGCTAAACCCTCTCCCGAATACCTGTGTCGACTTGCCCCAAGATCAGTTACCCCAGGTAACATCTGCCGTGATTATCCCACGACAGTTGGCGCCCACCGTGGGGCCTGCGTCCAAAGGTGTTTACATCACGGGAGAAGCTCGGAAGGGCATGAAGAACCTCATCGTCGGAGAAATCTACGTCAACAGCAAAGGAGAGAAGATGGTAGACGATTCTGGCTGGGGGCCAGAGTCGGATCACCTCGAAACTGGATCCATCGTGACAGTCGGCAGCATCAACGTCTTCATCGGTATGGTATGTACTTCCAGTTCGAATTGTGATAATATTGGATCTGATTCTGTGTCAGGAGAAGACACGTATGTCGATCGGAAAAAGAAGAGTCGATTGGAACAACGGGTCAGATAGAGAGGGAGGATGATACCGAGTCTATACGGGATTTGTCGGAGGATCGATATGAAAAGGAAAACAGCGAGGAAGAACAATACGAATCTACACCGGGCATCATGCGCCGGGTTGCAGTTTATGCGGCTCCCGCGACCAACCTCAATCAAGAAAACGCGGCCGCGGCGCCAGTCGGGGCGGCTCAGGCAGTGGCCCAGCAGCAAGGTACAGTTGACCCGGTCTTGGTCCAGGTCGATGGAGAGTCGGCATCAGTCACCAGTCGCCCAGCAGACGAGGAGCGACACGCAAATATGTTTGGGTTCCAAGCAAACCGGACACCGGGGGCGGGCCCCTCGAATCCGCGCCACCCGGCTCTGTTTGATAATAATTTGATCTTGGACCCCACAGTCTTGGCCACAGTTATTACCCCAGAAAACGCGGCAGAGCGCGTAAGAGACCTGGACGTGGCTCGTCGTGCATTGGAGCAGCAAAGAAGGCAAGTGGAAGCAGAAAGGCAGGGGATGGTCGCGCGGCAGCGCGAATTGGATGACCGAGAGACCGGGCTCCGGGAGGAAACGACAAGGATGCACCAAAGGCACCGAACTATGCTGCCGGCAACAGGAGGGGTTATTAACCCGACTGCCCTGGTGTTCACGCCTCAAGATCAGCCGATTCCACCGGCGAACCAAGGGACCATACCGCGACCGTCAACGGGAGCACATCCGGTAAACGCGCCAGCCGGGTTACCTTTGCCACAGACGGGGGTGACAGCCGGCAATACCATGCCGCCACCACCATCACGATTCCACACACCAGCAGGTCATTACAACAATCCCATGGACAACGTGTACGCAGCAACGCTCGCATTAAACCAGATTCCTGTGGAGATTCGCCTCATGCGGAAGGAACCCGACGAGCGATCGATCTGCTACACACTGCGGTAGCACAGCAAGCCAATTATCCGGATCATAGAAGCGGAATGCATGGGACGCCGTACGCCAGTCAACAACAGGGCAATGTCCAAGCAAGTGCGGCACGACGAAGGGAAGAACAGCAGCAAATGCCGCCTCCACCGCGTATCCAGACAGTACCAGTAGTATCAGCAGCGCAGGCGGTGGTGGACAGTTCCAGGGCCAGAAGAGCCGGGGCCGGGTCTGCTGGGCACGAATTGCCGGTGGCGCCGCACCTCATGGCACCCCCAGCCGGGTCACGCGCCTCCCGAGTAAGACCACCCCCAACCACCCTGGCGGGACCCAAGTGCGGACGATATCAGAGCAGAACCTTACCCGGAGAAGTTCAAAGAACCGGGGAAAGTAGTAAATTATGAGCCAACAATGGATCCAGAAACGTGGCTGAGCAGCTACGAGATGGCGATGTCAATTCGCAACGCATCCGAGAATCTCCAAGCCAAATTCATGTACTTAATGATGTCAGAAGGAGCAGCAAAGTTATGGTTCACCAATTTACCGGAAAAGTCGATCAAATCGTGGGAGGAGTTAAAGACCGCGTTTATCAAGCACTTTCATGGACATGCAGAAAGTTATTTACTATTGATGATTTAGAAAGATGCGTTCAGAAGAAAGGAGAGTCAGCACGCAGCTGGGTGCGCCGGGTTATGGAGATACTCCACTCGTCTACAGATATCCAGCCTAAGGACGCGCTACAAGCTATGGCAAAAACATGTAAGTATGTTCCTTTAGTGCAAAAGCTAACTCGCATGAAATCTAGTAGGAATGCAGCGGAGGTTACGATGGGAGAGTTAATGGATGCGTGCAACAAACACGCTGCATACCACACAGAGGAGGAAGTTGATGACAAGAAAGCAAAAGCAAACACAAGTAGCAGTGGGAAAACCGGCAATGTATCGGCGCCAAACAATAATGGAAACAGCCAGAACAAACGACCGTTTGAAGGGAATTCCGAGTTTGTAGCCAACACGGAGGCCGGGTCTTCAAGACCTAGATCCGAAGGAAATTTTAATACTGGAAATCACAATGGGGGACACTACCAAGGACCTCCAAGACCAAGCAACAGTTGGGACATATTTAGGATGGCATGCCCGAAGCATAGCAGGAACGGCAAGCCGGCCAATCATTCATTGGAGCAATGTGCCGACTTACAAAGGTGGAAGAACGAGGAAGTGAACAGAGCCATGCGAGGTGCAGGCCGAGGAGGAGGCCCGGGCCTAGGTGGAAATTTGGGCAACGGACCGCCCCCAGCCGGCAACCCGCCAGCCGGAAATCAAGGTAACAATCAAGGGGGAGCGGGAGGTTTCCAAGCTAACCCCAAACAGCTGGTCAATATCATGTGCACACTACGGGAGGCTCTAACAAGGATAAGAAGATACTGAAACAAGCAGTTAATTCGGTCTCTTCCGCTGTTTCCAAGATATTTGAGGTGGTCAGAACAAGAGGTAACATGGAGCAGGAAGGATCACCCGGACAGAGTTGACCACCCGGGAGTCTTAGCTTTGGTAGTGGCGCCACAGGTCAACGGCTACGAACTGAAAAAAGTCTTGATGGATGGAGGAAGTAGTATCAATATCCTGTACTGGGAAACTTTTCTGCGTATGGGCTTAAAGGAATCGCAGCTGCAAAAGAGTACAACAGTTTTTCACGGGATAGTGCCGGGTCATTCGGCATGCCCCGAAGGAAAGGTGGCACTGGAAGTAGCTTTTGGAGTCAAAGGACAATTACCGAGTCGAGTGGCTTACCTTTGAGGTAGTAAAGTTGCGCAGCCCTTATCATGCATTGTTTGGAAGGCCGGCTTATGCCAAGTTCATGGCAAGACCGTGTTATGTGTACCTACAGCTGAAAATCCCGGGTCCCAAGAAGACCATTACAATACACGGAAATCGAGATATAGCAGCTGAATGTGATGAGGGAGACGCGGCAATGGCCGAGCAAGCCTGCAGGAAGGAAGAGCTCAAACATTACCGTTCTCAGATGGACCTAGAAGAGAGAACAACGTCAAAAAAGCCAACTCCTGAGGGGACAAAGCAAAAGTTAGGGCAGAACAAAACCCTAAGATGGTAGGCTTCATCAGGAGCGATCGTTTCAAAACTCCTAGAAGGGAAGAAGAAGACGTACCGCCATCCGCAGCTGATCACGCTTCAAGGACGATATACCCGGATTGGCTAGCAAATCCGGTACTCATTATGAAAGGGCCTAGCAAGTGGAGAATGTGCATCGGCCGTACCAACGCGGGGCCGACTCTCGAGAATAACTAAAGCAGTGTAATGGGCGGCAGGTTTCATACGCACTCTTTTCCTACCCAGGGTACCTAAGGGGACTGGAAGGTTTTTAATGAGGCGGCCTGCTGATTCAAAAAAGAAATTTTTATCAATAAAAGAAGATGGTTTCGAGTCTTATCATGGTCTTTGCTTCAGTTACAAGTAAGTAATGCTTGTTATTATCAATATGTCAGTATCATCGAAATACGTCACGTGCATATAGGTCTTCGGGGATTGGTGTGCTTAAATAAGTAATCACAAACCCGGAGACCCGGCCTTGATGCCTATGAGTTATGAGGGCTGATTACTCGAAAAAACGGGTACGGCTGCAATCTTATAACCGGACAAAGGAGCCAAATTTCTTGATTATTCTTACTTAAGCTTGATGTGACTCGCGCTAAAGTGGCATGATCTGTTCGCTTACGATTACAATCAAACTATGCAGCCCAATGGGACTTGCTTGACCCTGTTTTTCGTATAGATGTAACAGCATGGTATCCACGCGAAAGCCGGCTTACAGTACAAGATAATCAAAAGGGTCATCTAAACCACAAGTCCATGCAGAGTATAAGGCTCAAATAGCCGGAAACTCAACAAGTATTAAGCATGACTTCAGTATTTATGTGAATAGCTATTGGTCTTCAGCTTGGTAAAGAGCAGTTTGTCATCTGAGAAAGGCCACGCCCCATTAGCTCGTACTTTGGGTCATGGGGACTGGTGACTTCGAGACAGAAGCAAACTGCTTAACTACTAAAAGCTCGTAAACCTTAGTTTCCGAGTCTTGGGGACTTAAAGAAAAGTCCGTCTATCAAAACCTACGATACTCGATTAGCCGAGTCTCAAAAGGGAATCAAAAGCAAGAGTTCAAAGTATCGAGAATAAGCTTACATATAACACAAGGATCGAGATTATCAAAAGCCGGGAGAGGCAAAAGAGTTATCATAAATTAACAAGCGCAAAAGTCTTAATATCAGTATCAATGTTGCACAGGCGCACCGCTAAAGATCATATCAGTCTCGAGAAATGCAAAGCACTAGGTATCATCCTATTCGGCATCCTGGGAGTGGTCCTCCGGGTCTTCGTCTTGGACTTGCTCCTTGGCTTTGACAGCAGTTTTTACCCGGACTCTTCACGTCAGGACGGACAGGTGGAGGAACGGCTGGTGTTGAGGTAGACGGCTTTACGCCTAGTTCGGTCTCTCTTCGCAGCCTCTTCTTTCCTCCTGGCCAGGTCAGTCGACCACTTTTCCAGCATATCAAAAGGAGGGGGTGCCTCCACCAGAATAACCTTGCCCTCAGAGTCATATGAGCTCATAATTGTGTTTAGATCCATTTTATCTGCCAAAGTTGTGGCCGAGTGACGTACCGAAGATTGTATAGCTTTGAAGTCCTGGGGTTTAAACTTAGACCCGTCAGCCTTGAATTCTGGGAACCCGGATACTACCTTGGCCGGGTCAAGCTTAGGAAAATAAGCCTTAGCCAGCGTCAAAGCCCGGGTCATCCCAATCCGGCAAGACGAACGCTTCAATATTTCAATCCATCCAGGCGCTGGGAAAGGGCCTGCACGAGATTTTCTTCGCCCGGGTATACCTCCGAAGGCCACTTTATAGCATCCAGCAAAAGTTTCGTGCCGGCAAAAAATGTCCGGAGCACAGTCTTCAGAGTTTTGGCCTGAGTAACGGCGTTCTCCTCCGGAGCAGCAAGGTTAGCACCTGCAATCGAAACACACAAAAGCATATCAGTAATATTGGTTATTACAACGGCAAGATAGAGATACGCAAGTTAATTGCAAATAGCAAACTTACTTAGCAAGATACGGTAAGTGTCCGTAATTTGAGTCGACAGGTTATTCAGCGAGGATTGGGCAGCATTGTATTTGTTCTTGTATTTGGAGACATCTTTTTTCAAAGTCTTTATCTCCGCTTCAAGGGTTTCCCTACGCTTTGTTTCCGCAAGCAAGAGCTGCTCAGTTTTAAGTAATGTTTCATCCGACTGAGTTATCTCCGCCTGCAAAGAATGAGTGCAACTGTAAGCCGGATATCGCGAGAATATTTCCTTCTGAGAAAATAATTACAGAAAATTATTATGCGAAGTACCGAGAATAATTACAGAAAATTATGCTCGGAACTTGGGGACTGGATGTATAGTAAGAAGCGTCAAGTAAGATTACCTGATGTGCTGAGGCCATACGCTCTAGGATATTTCCTTCCGAAGCTTTCATGGCGAGAAGAGCGCTCATCAGCTGGTTAAAATCAGCGTTATCCGAGTTAGATGACTCGGGTACCTGGAAAGTGGGAAAAGGAGCTTTTCTTGTAACAGGAGGCGGCACCCGGGTCATCCGAATGTCGGAGTCTGGTCCCCCTCCCGCGCTCGAAGCTGCTCCCTTCTCCTTCTCGCCCGCGTGCGAAGCGATTGGATACCCGGTGTCATGCCTAGCTAGCTCCGGTGGCGACGCTTGCTCGTCGCCAGTTGTGGTGAAGGCATCATCAGCCGGCTCGTTCTCGACCCGGACCTTAGCCTCAGTGTCCTCCTGGTCGCTAATAACAACCGTGGCTCTGAAGAAGGTGCGAAGGCACAATTAATCTTCGGTTATGAAAAAGGCGATAAAAGCTCGGTATAATGTCAGGAAAAGGCGTTTACCCGGTGTTCACCGGGAAGTCCGAAGGAAAGCCGCTGCTAGATCCGGAAGATACTGAAAAATGCCAAGCAAGGTTTGAGATTATGTTGCAAAGGAATGTCCCGAAAGAGTTTTTATTTACGATATAAATACCAGAGTGTCGAGCCGGGGGCGATGAAGTGCCCGGGTTAAGGGCCTCGTTGCCCGGATGGTTCCGGGTTACTCGGCGCCTAGTCGCGGGTGGCTCCTTCATTTATGATCAAAAGGGGTGAAGGTGGGGTTAGCCCCGAAATGACGTTATGGGAACAAAAATTAAGGTGCAAGGGAACGAAATAAAAACCTGGAGGGCGATCCTCTGGGATTTCCTTTTGGATCCAGCTTTGGTGGCCGGCTCCGGCTCGTCCTCCTCGCTGGCGGACTCTTCCCAGCCATCTGTATCTTCTTCCTCGTCTTGGTCCTCTTGTTCTGAAAGGTATTGAAGATATAGCATAAGGAAAAAGAGGAGACAGGATATAATGTGTGCAAGGGGGTTAAGTATGCACCTTCGTCCGAATTAACGGCGTCATCTTCCTCCTCTGCGTCTCCAGAATTGGGAGGAGTGTCGATTGTTAAAAAGGCATTATCGGCCTGAGGTGAAAATGCCAGGGTAAGGGCCAATATTGAGTCAAGAGAAGCGGATAAAAGATGGCTTGTTAGAATCCAAGATCAAAGGGTATAAAACTTACTGCGGGGGCCGGGTTCTCGAGGGTAAAAGGCTCTAATCCGGCTATGTTCCGGATTACCTCGAGCTTCTCTGTTAAGAAACCTTTAATCGTCTTGTTTGTATCGTTAGGAGCGAAGGTGCTGGTGGAGTATCGGATCGGGTCTGTGGTTTGACCCGAATATGCGCACATCAGTTTTTCACGAATAGAGTTGGGCTGGATGCGGAAGCTAACCCAGGTCTTCACCAAGTTTAGCCCGATGAGGCCTCGGGCTGATAAGATGGAGATCTTAGCCAACGAAGGCAAGATCGCCTCCCTGTCCGAGTCAGAGGCGAAGGCATTGAAAGACTCGGAAATGTCAAGCTGACCCTCCGAGTAACCCGGCAACTTCTTCTCGCCGGGTGGGGAGGTATCCTGGCAGTAGAAGTATGAGAGCTGCCAGTGCTTTACATGAGAATTGAGAGTGAGGGGAGGTATCAAGGAATTCTTGCGGCGCTGGATAGAAACCCCGCCGCAAGTAAGAAGTGCGCCGTCACCGCTTTCGCGGCACGGCTTGCACTGAAAGAGTTCAACAAAGAGAGCCAGATTCGGCGGAGTGCACAAGTAAGACTCGGAAAGAACGATAAAGTGGGTGATGTTCAGAATGGAGTTTGGGCCTATATCGAAAATACGGAGGTTGTAGTGATCTAGGACGTCACGATAGAAAGGGTGACCCGGAGGCCTGAAGCCTCGGGTCACGTGTTCGACGAAACATATTACCTCATCCGTTGCTGGAGAAGGCCGGGTTTCGTTGCCTGGTACTCTCCAGTGGATAGATTCCTGGGGAGGAAGGATTCCAAGCTCGACCAACTCCTCCAGTTTGGCCTTGGTAACGGAGGATCTCCCCCAATTGGCTGAAATGGAGTTAGTGGATTTAGTTTTAGCCGGCTGTTTCCCCTGCCTCTTGGGTGCCATGGGGTTGACCTGGTAAAACATCAAAGGGAAGGAGGTGAGAAGCGAAAACTCGGAAATTAATGAATAATCAGTTACCGGTAACTTAAACATGATCCGGGTATTGCTTTGCCGGATCAAGTACGATCTGTCCGGGTATCGCATGTCGTTACGGAAGCTGTGAAGTTTTTCCGTAAAGTAAGTGTCTGGGGAAGGTAGAAGGATACCCTTATGTCTATTATCAGCAAGTGAGCCGGAGAAGTGAGATTTTCCGGATGATAAGAACAAAGGCGGAAATTTTTGGTGGCCCGAGCCCAGATGGGAAATCCAATTTCTGTATTTAAGGCCAATCTAATGATACTTAGTGGTAGGGGAGTAAGATAAGCTGCGCATCCTATCTATGGGAGTGGTTATGGTAAACACTAGTAAGTCAATTCGGCAGGGCCCGAGAAATTGCAGGCGACTCGATTCAGATCTGATCTAAGGAAAAGCTAAGAGATTGCAAGGTTAGGCTGGAGGATATCAAGAACTTACCGGAGGAGATTGAAGTAGGGATTTGCGGAGACAGATGGCGCAAGATTGATGCCCTTTCGCGATTTCTGGCCGGCGAATCGGGGGCTTAGTGGCGGATTTGGGAGCTGGAGTGGGTTGCACGGTGGCGGAGCGCAAACGACGACGGATGGGCTCCGGCGACGTGCGCGGGGCTTCCGTGGTGGCACTCTGTGAACTCGAGCTTGAGAAGAAGAGGGATGGGGAAATGAGCCGTTGGAGTTGAGGTTGCTCCCTGGGGTCTATTTATAATAGCCCGGGTGGAAAAGCCTAACCTAACGGGCGAAACCCGGGAGGTGCGGAGTAATAGTTGGCTATTTTGAAATTTGAAAGACGCGCCTTATGCATAGATCGATATAATCCAGAGAAAAAGGAAGGGGAAATCTCTTTCCTAGTATCAGCGATAGTTATCGAGGAAGATGTGAAATCATCGAGTTTCCTATTAAGACCCAAGTCTGGAAGATTGAGGGAGAGCCTTTGAGGGAGAGCCGGGTTGCTACCTGATCCCCTTGGTGCTAATCCCAGCCATTTGTCAACATATTGTATCTTGATCTTCATGTGTTTTTGTATCCAATATTTCTGCAGGGAATAGCCAGCACTTCGAAGAGTAAATCTTGGAAGCCCAGGCTATTCTGGGGACTACTGATGGGGGGATAGTAACCCGGTAGGCCCACTCCAAGGTGTGACCCGGCCCAAAGGATGTTGCGCAGGATCCGGCTAAGAATAAAGAGACTTCTGGAAGGCCCAAAGTTTGTAGGCCTCGTAACCCGGATTGTGGGTTGCGGTAAGGAAAGCTAGGGTTTGTAAGCAGAGTTCGAATAGGACTCAGGATGTGCCTTGAAGGGCAAGTTAGGGGTGTACGGGTGCTTTATAAACCGGCCCCTAGGTTTAGTTTGCCGGAGATTCAAGTCATAGTTGTAACACCTGTTATCGAGTATCCAGCATAATTCATATTGAGATCCGGCGAGTTATTTTCCGGTTCTTAGATTGCTTTCCGTTATGTCTTCCTTTGAGCTAAACCCTCTCCCGAATACCTGTGTCGACTTGCCCCAAGATCAGTTACCCCAGGTAACATCTGCCGTGATTATCCCACGACAGGTCCCTTCAAACAAAAGAACACATGTCGTACATGGATTAATTTTCTTGCCTAACCGTTCCATATGATTTTTTTCTCTGTTGTCCAATATTTAATTTGAATTAACTAGGTAGTGTTATGTCGCCTTTATGATTTATCGGTTTTCGTTGACTGATTCTACTAATAACTTGGTAGTGCCATGTCGTCGATTTCTCGGTTACCTTTGATATATTATTATTACCTTGTGCATATGGTGTGAGGCCTGATTTTTGTACAATACTTTGTTTCATTTCACCAAGGAATTGAGTTTCCCAACTTAAACTGCAGGGAAAGAAGAACCAAACAACTAACCAGATGAACTGAATTATGCTTCTGCACAATTTGGTTATTGTTAATTTTATTATGGAGGTTAATACATAGCCTATGCAGGTGATTGATTTTCCCCCATTTGTTCATATGATGTTTCATTAATCATCTTATTCTTCAACGACACACGTGTTCCTGAGTCATCTTCTTATGTTTTGTAGACAGCCTGTTCCAAATTCCAAGCATAGTGCATACTTGCAGGATGTCCACTTCTTGATTGAGAAAAGGTTCAGCTCATGTTAAAACTTTGTTGGCCTTCCTATGTGACTCAAAAGCACCATTTCCAAATTCCCAACATTATTTTGTCATTACTGAAACCGGCGCCACAAATTGATCAAGACAGTTAAATTTAAAACAGTTCTTCTAGATGCCAAGCAGTACATATGGAATTCCAAGTTGTATGCAGGTTTCGATGGCTCCTGCAGGGACAAATATGTACCTTTTGTTTAGGTTTTGCTTGCAAAAGGTCTGCAGATGGCCTTTGCCGATATATAACAGTCTGATTCCTCTTGCATGCTAGATTCAGCGTCATATTGATAAGATAGATCGCAAACTCTTTAGTATCCGTGCAATATCTTTGTACTGGCCAGCTAGGTTTGAAGGTTTTGCTATTCTGCTATATATGCGAGTATGCGACTGTCTTGACACCAGCTTCTAATATCTTAGTTCTTTGATTACATCTTTTTGTAGCGAATGGTTTAAAGGATTTATCTTTGTGTTTTCATTAAAGATGTTCGTTAATCATCTATAGCAAAACCAGACGTCGCCGACAGCAATACCTATGCGGGGAAACACCCATGCTTATAGGCTTATAGCAGAAAAGTCACCACAATCAACACAACTATCAAGCACGCTCATGCCACTTTCCTTGTATATCGTAACCCCATGCAAAGCTCCAATATTCCCGTGATGTCTACCCACTAAGGCCGCGCTTGGATTAGCGTATTTTAGTCAAATACAACCGGAAAGTTTCCTGGTCTAACTGTTGCCAGTTTTCGCACTTGGCTTGCCCTTTTTTTCCTCCGTCCGTACCTTTCGTCCCACGTTTTCTGCTCTCAAACGCGCGTAAAAATTACGGACCGGGTCAGGTCTGACAAAAATCCGGCGTATCTACAATATCTAAATGGGAGCAACCCACTATGTCTATTTCTCTCAACATGTAAACATGCCACCTCAATAACCATCCTAAGCAATCCTTACCTGCCACCTCAGCCAAAAAAAACTGCACAACGCACTACCTATTTTTCCGAGCTCACAGTCTTCCACGTCATCCAAGGCAGTGAAGTATTATTTTTTCCTTATGTGAAAAATTAATTTAACGTCACCTTTTTTTTTCTCCCCATGGGTGTGGGGATAGCGAATCATCTCAATTTATCTCCTCCCTTCCGTTACTGCATGTGCTACATCTTCTGTAACAGTTGGCCCCTCCTCTCCTCTTCGTAAAACTGACAAATAAATGCCAGAAGTAGTAGTGGACGAGACGGCTCTCCCAAATTATATATTTTCTCTGGTCTTCTCCGTTCATCCAGGGGTGCCTAGCGATATCAGGTATCATGCGTTCAACTCTGCTCGCGATCTCTTTGCCTATTCATTTTTTTTCCGGGTCCAGCTGCGCGGTCTGCTGCATCGTTACTTGCGTGCTGAAAATGAAGCACTAGTGGAAACAGGGGCTTTAGTCCCGGTTCGTAGGCCCCCTTTTGTCCCGGTTGTGCAACCGGGACGGGGCATCCGGGACAAATACCCCTCCCCATTGGTCCCGGTTGTGGCAGGACCCGGGACAAATGGGGCTGACCACGTGGCCCGAGCGCTGGAACCTGGCCAGGGCTATTAGTCCCGGTTCTGAATACGACCCGGGATGCATGCCCCTTCTGCCACGGCAGGGCTTTTGCCCTTTTCTCTGCCGCGGCAGGGCTTTACAATTTCCGTTTTTTTGGTCCCCGAGACCTCCTGGCGGCCCCTCCCCGGACCTCGAGAAGAGTACCCTCCACCGAGCCCCCGGATCGCACGAGTGAATAAGTATATAAAGCAGAATAAGAAACACTTATATTACAGAAGCAAAGTATATCGATCATATTACATGACCGATGGAGTGTATTACAAAATCAAACTTATTTCCAACCGGAGGCATGGTACTCTCCATGTACGTTTATGACCTCTGCATCTAAGAAGCCCGCAATTTCCTCCTGAATTGCTCGTATGCGGTCCCTAGGTAGAAGACCGTCCCGAAGCCGTTCGATCTAATATAAAGAAGAGTGGTCACTAAAATATATGAAGCTAAGTAACTAAAATAGATAGTAATAAGAAGAATTGACGATTAACGTACATGAAGTTGTTTTAAATTTCTGCCCTTGGGAGATGTGGTCTGACGAATGAACTCGCAAACGTAGTATCCACACAAGTTATTCCCGTCTCCTTGTTGCAAGCACTATACGAGAAGATTGTTTCAATCAAAATAATAATCAACCAGGCATGATAATGGAGATGGGCACGGATCTAGATAGTACTTACTTGCACAACATCAAATGTAAGTTGTTTTTCCCATTCACCGGGAGACTTCCTTATGAACCTCTTCCAAACCCTACCCGAGAAAGAAAAAGAATAAAAAGAGTTAGTAATTACTTGATATCCGAAAATGAAACAAAGTAGTCGATATATTGCAATATATAAATACTGAAATTAATAAAGATTGAAATTACCGCTGGATCATTTCCTGCATGTCAGCCCACATTGAGAGGGGTTTACGTTTTGAGTCCATTACAATTACTTTTCCTTTGTCAATTTGGAAGATTAGCAGAATATAGTGGAAGCTGCGCACGCAGAACTCATCAGTTATACAATGAACATCGAGTAAGGAAAACAGAATGTTTACAACAGAGTAACACACTTACTTGAAGTTGTAAGGAAATAGTATTTCCCGTCGGTGTTGGTTAAATATTATTGCCCTCAGAATATTATTTTCTGTATCCTTGGGAGATTGCCGAAGAATCTTTTCATAAATAATATTTGGATCAATGAACCCAATATCATAGATTCCATCTCTTTTGCATTCGAGAATCTTCATTCTGCAATTATAATATATGAGTGTACTATATATATATATATATATGAATATATATGCAATTGAATGAGGTGAGCTAGAGAAATAAGTGCTTACAGACAATAGGCACTAAGGATAGATTTGTCTAGGGCCTGCTGCTGGTATAACTGAAACAATTCCTCAAATTGAATCATAACAATTCCATTTCCATTTCCATATAGTGCTCGTCCTTAACGCTGAGACATAGCCAGTCCTCAGATTCATTAGCGGCTTGCATATACCAATTATGCACTCTTTGCATTTTCGTTGGTAGATTCTTTATCTCCTCGGGTTTGACAAGAGGCTGCCCGGACTCGTATTTGTACGCACATTCAGCTGCGGGGAAGTAGTTCACTGTTTGCATATACTCAGCAATGGACAAACCCGCATCAGCTGCCTTGTCTGCGTACAGTGTTATAAACTCCGGATCAATATCCTCATCAGCAATATTAGTGCTCGGCCCCACCTGGGTATTGGAAATCACTTTGAGCGGGGACGTGGATTGTTTTTTCTGCTCTCCGAGTTGAGCAACTGATTTCCCCTTTTTCCCGCTTGCGCTACTACTCTTCGTTGACCGCACCATTTCCTGGTGTGACTTCAGAATAGAGCGGTCATAGTCAGATGACAGACTCGGCTCGGGTTGATGAAGAGTCTTCACCATTTTCCAAGCTCGTTCTATCTCTTCTTCGGTCTCAGGGAAATCTGGCTTTTGCTTCTCCTTCCGCTTTGATTTCCACGCATCGTATTCGTCCTTTGCGATTTTCTGGGTTTCCTCGGGAGTATAGTCGTAAGGTAACTTGGGTACCTCTTTTGGTACCTTCGGGAGGGGTGACCGTTGACGTTTCGGTGATTTTTTACGTTTCGGCAGAAACTTAGTGGGCGGAGAGGGCTGACGCGGCGGCGTAGGCGACCGCGCTGGAGACGTGCATGGCGTAGGCGACCGCGCCGGAGACGGCATGCATTGCGAAGACGACCGCGCTGGAGACTTTTGCGCTGGAGAAATGCGAGAATTCGATGGCTTTGCCGTCTGATTTGTGAGCACAATGCATTCCTTTAGCCATAGAACGGTAGAGTTCTTGGCTTCTCCGAGTTCAGTCAACTCTTCGTCTTCACCTTCAGGAAAATCAAGCTTTACCCGCTCGAATCCGTTGGCAACTTCATCGACCCCAACAACAGCGTAGCCCCGTGGAACCGGGAGACAATGGTGAGTTGGTTCGTTGCCAATCGGTAAGACATATCCGGCCGCCGCCTTGATGGTTATATTGACGACCTTCACGTGGAGCTCACAGGATGTCATTTCCGTGATCTCGTCCACCGGGTAAATCATCGGTGGTGCATCATCATCCGGTAGCTGCGTGGACGCAACACTGCTTTTGCGATGAGAATGTGCGGCGTCGGGAGCCTCAGCTTCAACTTCTAGCATGTGTACTGATGCGCCGGTAGACACTATCTGCTGGCTAAGTGTGTTAATTTGGTCTTGCTGCTTCTTTGCTACATCCTGTGTCAGCTTTACCATTTCTTCAAGTTGACGCCTCCAGTTTGCCTGATTCTCTGCTTCAGCTGCCTCCTTGTCCTTTTTACGTTGACGGCTTCTATCTGGGTATAACTTTTTGGTGGAGTCGAACGCAACACTCCACGGAGGAGTGCCTTTTGTGCCTCGTGTACGCCCTCCGTGTTCCTTATTCCCTAGGGCTCGTGTGAGCTCGTCGTTCTCTCTATCTGGCACGAACTTCCCATCTTTAACGTCCTTTATTGCGTCTCTCAGCTTCTCTATGGGTAGAGGATGACTCTTTTTATGCCTTAGGTTATATATTGCTTTTCCTTCGGCGTCCAACCTGCCCCCATGCCCGTAGAACCATGACCTTGTCCGCTCGACCCACAAGAACGGCTCGGGAGTGATCCCCTGCTGAATCAGGTTGTTCTCCCATGTCTCCCACTTGGGACTAGAACCCTTGTAGCCACCTTGCCCCATAACATGGTGATATACCTTTTTGCCGGCGTTTTTCTCATTTGTTTTCGTCCTTTCCAGTTCATTCTCTGCCAGCTTGTACTTCACGAAGTCTGGCCATACGGGTTTTATTTTCTTATACCCTTGAGTGAAATCAGGAGTCTTGTTCTTCTTAACATAATCAAGGTTCAATCTTTTCTTCCAGTTTTTGAATTGCTCGGCCATCTTTTTCAGGGTCCACGCTTTGACCTTTTCCCGTATCTCATGTTTCATTTTAGTAACATCGGCCTCAGTCACATCCGCTTCATTCTCGTCCACCTCCGGCACGGGTAAGTTGAAATTAGCCAAAATCTTTGAGAAAAGATGATCTTTGGCTATTTTGCCGACATATGAAATTCCTTGTTTCCGCGGATCTTTTGGCTCATTCCACTCATTAACAGTGATCGGGATGTGATCTCTAACTAGCACTCCGCATTGCTTCACAAATTTTTGGGCAACATCAGCGGGAAGCTCGGGTGCGCCGTCTGCTGTGATCGTGTCGATCCTGTATCTTTCTGTATCTTTCAACTTCTTTGTTGCGCCTCGTTTAGTCTTTTTTCCGGTTGATATATTTGAACCGGATGGCTAAAAATATAAAGACTGTTAATACATGTATATAGACAACGGATGCTTCATTAATTAACATATATATATATGCACCTCGAGCCGGTGTTTGTAATTTGTATGGTTCCACCGGAGCCGTCGGCTGCTCCCATATCGGAGCCGTCGGCTTCTCCCTCATCGGAGTCGTCTCCCTGGGTGAGCACCGGATCTCCCTCACCGGAGTCGTTCATCCACTGGCTCACATCGGGCTCTACGTCGGGCCCGCGGATTAAACCCTCGATCATATTTTCGGCATCTTCGTCTCTTGGCTCCATACTATACAAAAAGAGTAAGTATATATTTCAGATCCAATTCATTAAAATTGCACATGCATAATAATATTTAAACATACGATAACATTTCTAGCATTCTTAAATTTCTAAGAGCATGTCTAACGGACCCCTTATGTTTTCGCCCCCTAAGAGCATGTCTAACATACCCCTTATGTTTTCGCCCCCTAAAACGCGTGTACAGGGTTTTGGACATTTTCATGCATAGCCTGGTGAGTTACTATAAAATCTTCTTTTTTGGGGTTTCCTCAAGTTTGTCCGAGTATTTTCACTGCCTCATTCTCTTTTGTTTTTCACCTGTTCCTGCGTGCTACAGGTCATACCAGAGTGGTTTCTGAACTATTTTGGAGGAAATATACCAGGAACTGTCAAATTACAAGCCCCTAATGGTATTGCATTTGATGTTGGAGTTATGGAGAACATGAACAGAACAATCCTCAAGTATGGGTGGGCGGAACCCATACTTGAGGATTATTCTGTTCATGTTCTCCATAACTCTCCAACATCAAATGCAATACCATTAGGGGCTTGTAATTTGACAGTTCCTGGTATCTTTCCTCCAAAAGTTCAGAAACCACTCTGGTATGACCTGTATAGCAGGCAGGAACAGGCGAAAAACAAAAGAGAATGAGGCAGTGAAAATACTCGGACAAACTTGAGGAAACCCCAAAAAAGAAGATTTTTTAGTAACTCACCAGACTAATGCCCGTGTTAGAGGAGAGCAAAGCAACACTAAAACGAAGAAAACAGATATTGCTACTGTATGAATGTGTTGAAGAAGCAAAGACGGGACCAAAGGTTACCAGCAAATTTGGTAACCTTTGGTCCTGTCTTTGCTTCTTCAACACATTCATACAACAGCAATATATGTTTTCTTCATTTTAGTGTTGATTTGCTCTCTTCTAACAGGGGCATCAGGGATGTCTCTTCATATCTGAATTTTAATTGCTGTTGTTATTTCTAGACAAAGTAAACTCTGTCCATACTCTCAAAAGATCTTCAGCGTGCCCTAGCTCGCACGAGCTAGAGGGTTGGCCCTCTATATCCCCTCCCGACCCGCACATGTAGGGGTCGACGGGCCGCCCCCTACCCAAACTTGTAAAAAATCGTTCGGGGTGGTCCATTTACGGGGTCTGCTAGATGGCCGGGTATAGCCCAAACCCGTATATCAGCGGTTATTATACGGGTTTTGGGCCATATATATAGGGGGTCTGTTAGACATGCTCTAACATTCTTAAATTTTTTATATCAATTCTAAACAAATTTAAAGTAAATAAGTCTAATCTAAAATTTCTAACATCCATAAACTAAAATTTCTAACATTTGTAAACTAATAATTCTAACAATAATAAAAAACAGTAATTAAGTAAAAAAAAGGAAGAAAAACAAAAAAGGCCCCAGATTAGGGCGAGATGGAGGCAGGCCTTTTTTCCTCCTCTTGGGGGAGCGGCGGGCCGGCGGCGCGGGGGAGCGGCGGCGCGGGGCAGCGGCGGCGCGGGGGCGGTGGAGGATGGCGCGGGGCAGCGACGGGATCGAGGGGCGGCGCGGGGCAGCGACGGGATCGAGGGGCGGCGCGGGGCAGCGACGGGATCGAGGGGCGGCGCGGGGCAGCGACGGGACCTAGAGGGGCGGCGCGCGGCTGAGGAGAACGGGAGAGGGCGCTAGGGGGGGTGGGTGCGCTCGACGGAGTCGGGAGCGGCGCCACCGAGGAGGATGCCGACGGGGCGAGGGGGCGGCGCGGGGGGACGGAAAAATTGGGCAGCCTGGCGGCGTCGATTTGGTCCCTGCGCGCGGTCTGGAACTGAAAGGAGCGGTGACGTGTTTATATCCTATGACCCTTTCGTCCCGGTTGGTGGCAACAACCGGGACGGAAGGGCCCGGCTGGTCGCCCGCGCCAGAACCAGTGGGCCGGCGCGCCAATTGTTTTAGCGCCAAATTTTGAATATCTTAAATATGTAAGTGAATAATTTCTACATACTTTCAAATTACGAAAAAATTACAACATTAAAATTGTTTGAAATTGCGTAAATAATTCACATCCGTTTTCTGTTTTCCTAAATAATTATTCTAACTATTCTAACTATTAACTATTTCACTATTTACACTTAATTTAAATATAAATATCTTATATTGTTTTAAAATTAGTAATAATTACATTAAAAGCAGTGTCGCCGGAATACAAATTCTTTTATTAAAAAGAGAAAACAAACGAATACCGAGGGGGATGCGGTAAGCATTCTGTTCTGCACATATATTTAAGATTTACCATGTAGTGTCGTGTGTATTGTCGAATGAATACGGAACACTTATTTTAGACCTGCACTCAGTTTTGCACATTCATTGAACAGGTGGTAGCTCCTCAATGAGCCAAGCATACAATGAAGCCAGCGGATGAAGCTCAGATTTGGGCAAACATACTGGCTGATCCTCTTGATTGGCCTCCATCTACTATTCCTCTTCCTAGCCAGGTAATAATAAGAAATATAAAACTATTACCATTTTTCTTCCTTGATCAACTATCTCCCTTATGCTGGTAGCCACCATGCATTTACAAACCGGTGTATTAGGATCTGTAATGCACGAAACTCCTATAAACCATCCAACCATCTGCACAATCGTCATCAGAAACATAATATCAACCGATACTTCATTTGTATTCTACAGGTCGAAAATTACCACTTCATGGAAGAGCCCAAGCCATGGCGATACTTACAGAATGTGCCTTCGGCAGGGAGGTCAATATAGGAAAGATGACAAGCACTGGACATAGGACGAAGTGATTAAGCTAGCCAAGGGTGTTGAGAAATATGGCGCTGGGCAATGGAAAAAGATCGAGCTTCATTACTTCTCACTACCTGACGGAGAACCAGTCCGATCAAACGAAAATCTGAATGTATATATAGAAGTCTACTCCAAAAAAAAAAAAGTGGTTATTGGCAAATATGGAAGTTGTTTTATCTAGCAGATGAATAATATTTTTTTTTTCATCTTGCGGGACGCCGCGGAAGCCGGTGGTGATGTTCCCGTGCACATTACTACCCGGCTACTGGGTGCATATATGCATACCAAATGCACGGTTGGACGTATGATGGCGAATCCGGATGTTTTGTATTTGAGAGATGAACTGACCGGGGTGTATGAAGCTGGGCTATATATAGGGTCCTCTGGCTCAAAAAGTGTTGAGCTAGGGTTTTGATCCAACGGTTAAGAACACCTCATCCAACGGCTCACAGCAGCTCGAAAGAAACACACCGTAGCCCTGATCGAACGGCTCACAACAGCTCGAAAAAAACACACCCGGATCCAACGACTCACGAGCGCTTGAAAGAAACACACGATCCGTCCAAACGAAACCCTAATTCCCATTTAGTCCCGGTTGGTTTCCCCAACCGGGACTAAAGGGATGATCCGTTTCCCAATGAAACCCTAACCCATTTAGTCCCGGTTGGTGTCCCCAACCGGGACTAAAGGGATCGATGTTTTCTTCTCGCTATATATATGTATGCATTGCCACACCATTGGCACAAACACATACAAACTCACCACTCTCTCATGGCTTCTACCGTACCCACTCTAACATTAATCCAGGCGGAGGCACTTTCCGCCTCGAACTACCCCTGCCCGTGCGGCTACAACGTTCCCGCCGGTTGGATGCTGAGCGCCGGAGGAGTGCCGGTCCCTCCTCTTCCTCAAGGTGTGGCGCGTCGGGCGGCCATCACGAACCACTACTACCACGAGCTCACGCCGGAGCAGCGGAGGAATCCCAGTTGGCATCCCGATAACCAGCATACTTGGGATGCCTTCTTCATCAATCGGCGTGAGAGGGCGCTCGCCAGGTATGAGGAGGACGGTCTGCCTCCTGGGAACTTTCACGAGGCCGGTCGTCGGCTATGGTGGTCCGGCCGGACTCTACAGAGCGTCATGGACTACATCAGGACCGGCGATATCCCCCGCCTGCGCTACCCTCAGGCCCAGTCCTGGAGTCGTGATCCTCCGAGGGAGTGCAGAGCACCGTCAGACGATAGTGACGACGATGGTGGCGGCGACTACGACGACTACGAGTACATGTACTATAGGCCTAGGCAGGAGTATGACTAGTAGATCGATGCACTTTTGCCATTATGTACTGCCTTGTTTATTTAGATCTATGCTCTCCGTTTAGATTTAGATCCAATCTTGCCATTATGTGTACTGTGCCTTGTTTATCTATCGACATTAAGCGCAGCTTCTTCTACCACCAGCACAGGTCTTCTACTTAGGTTTAGCTTGTATTTCTGATTTTGGAGAGAAAATATCTTCAACCAATATTACAAATACGTTTGGAAATTGGTTGAATGGGGTGGATAAAAAGACTATTTGTGGGTCTGTGGCTAGGTATTGGTCCCGGTTCGTGCCACAAACCGGGACCAATGCCCATGCGCGTGCCACGTGGCCTGTGGCTAGGTATTGGTCCCGGGTCGTGCCACAAACCGGGACCAATGCCTCCCCACGAACCGGGACAGATGCCCCCAGGTGGTTTCTGCTGCCTCGGGCAACCGAACCGGGACCAATGCATAGCATTTGTCCCGGGTTTTTGTGCGACCGGGACAGATGCCCCCTGGCCCCCTGGACGAAAGGGGTTGTTTCCACTAGTGAAGGTCCCTTCTTTGCCGAGACAGATCTTACATGAACTGAGGTATTGATTTACAGTGTAAACTCCGTACTCAATACAACACATGTATGATAAGTAAAATATTATGACATGAATTGATGTTTTCTAGCCACCCTAATATGACCGCAAGTACCGCTTTTTGTCGTAAATGGTGAATTTCCACGGTTCATTACCCATCAACACATGAACACTATAATAGTGATATTTTCATTAGCATTTCATACCACTTCCAACTCAATACACGGCTACATGTATGAATGTTCAGCTGATTTCCACTGAATCCTAAGGATCACCGGTGAATATTGTTTGCAAAGGATCACTGGAGCATAGTTGAAAAAATGTGAGGTTCTATTAGCTGCTCGTCAAGGATCAACCTCTAGGCGAGTTAGCCAGTAGCTTTTTGTCTATCTAACCTATCTCCCGTCCGGCTTTATATAATAGCTGGGTTAGGGCATGCAGAGTAGGAAACCTAGAAGATTACGGTAGCTATTAACTTGAAAAGTAAGGAATCGTCTTCACGTGGGCCGTGATCCGGGTTCTTCTAGAATCCGGCTTCTGTGCGTCAGCTTACTGGGCAGCCCAATGGACCATAGCCCACTACCATTTGGGCCACCCGGGTAATCCGGCACTTTAGACTACCATCTGATATACCCCTAATCGGTATATATCAGACAGTAGCCCCCAAGAAGGATCGAGACTCTGATTTCGCCATCTTTCGACAAATGCATCTTTTCCGAGAAATATCGGCCTGCAGTCTTAATTCTTCTTTTTCTCCTTAAAGGATGTTGTAACGTAAAACTCGGAACCCAGAAAATCCGCCTTTTCTCACACGATCCTTCATGAAGAAGGAACTTCCTACGTCAACGCTTTAATCATGCTGACATAAGAGACGTTTGGGTTTAAGGCGGGAAACCCAGAAACATATCTCTGACAGATTCTCGCGGGAAACAAGGCGAAAGCAATAATCACCCGTCGTTTCATTTCCTGAATTTTCCGGCGAGTGACACGCGTTGAACATCCAACGGTCAAAAGAGCCTATAGCACGCATCGTGACGGAATTCCGGTTATAAATAGCCGTCTTCGTCCTCCTTGGAAATCTTCCGCTCTCACTCCGCACGCCATTTCCAGCGCCCAAGCTCTCGCAGAATACTTCCCGAGCGCACGCACGCACCCAAGACCTCACCGGAGCCAGCACGCGTCGCCAACCGATGGCATCTCCATCATCCTCCCCAGCCCGCACCGTCGCCAAGGACATCGACGAAATAATCGACACGATGGACCCGCAGCTGGACTCGCCAGTGCAGGTCTCAGGCGGCGAGTGTAACATCCCAAGTATGAAAATCACCTTTAGAATGTTTGTTTCTTGCTTTATTATTGTTTTGCATCATGGCATCTTAATCATTGCATTTGTTTTCTTTTTGTTTGCATCTGTTTTCCTTTGTTTTCCCAATTGAAATTCAAACATTATTCAAACCTTGGTTTCATACTTGTTATGTTACTTTTTCCAAATAAAAAGTTCAAATAAAACACCCATTTTGTTTCCATGAAAATGGGAAGGTCAAACCATTAAGTTGTTCTTTTTAATAACTCACTTAACTCAAATTCCATTCAAAATTCAAATCACATTTTCCAAACAGCAACCTTTGGAATTAATGATAATTACAACACAATTCTAATCATTTGTTTCCATTTAAACCATAAGGTTCAAACTATTCAAAATTATGGCTTTTAATAATTCACTTAATTCAAATTTTATTCAATTTCAATTGCAAATTACAAACAGCAAACATTTGAAATTTATGGAAATTACAAAAACAAACTAATCACTTGTTTCAATTAAAAACTTGAATTTAAAACTTTTAAGTTGATCAAGTTAAGTTAATCAATTAATATTACAATTCCATCAAATTTCAAACAAATTTCAAACAGCCACATAATTTAAATATTTTTGGAATCTAAACTTGCAAGTTGTTGCTGTTACAATAATGAAACAATATAAAAAATTTCTCTAATTTTCTACACCCCAAAACCTATCTATTTCTTCCTATTTCTATTTCAGCAAAAAAAAAGAAACAAAACAAAATAAAAAGGAAAAAACGCACAGGGGAGGGCAGGCCCAGCCCACCCAGGCTGCAGCCCGTTACCCTTCTCCCCCAACCTCCGTACAGTACGTCAGCAATGGAGACAGCGACGTGCGCTGCCCCCACTGCTCCACTCCCCCTCCTCCCTTTTTAACCCCCTAGGGTTTCCCCCTCGAATGCCTAACCCTAGCCGCACCCCTCTCCCTCCTCTCTCCCATCTCCGCCGCCGTTCTCCCTCTGCCACGGCCGCCGCTCGCCGGACCTCGCCGCCGTCGCCTCCGTCACCCTCCGGCCGTGCTGCGGCCACCCCTGCGAAGAGGGTGAGCCCCCCTTTCCATTCCCCTACTCACCCTCTCGTTTCATTGCTGTTACACCGCGATTCTCCGGCCGTTTGCTTGCCGTCGTTGCTCTGTTTTCGTCGACAGAGAAGAACGACTGTTCGTTCGCTTGCAGTTCAGTTATGCCGAGTGGTTATGTTCAAAACCAAATCGACCCGTATGCCTTCAAACCAGCCGCAGCGACCAACTGGTAGCGCTCGCTGCGCGCGCCCAGCAGCGCAGGGGATCGAATCCCAGCCACCCCACCTTTTCTGTTTCTATTTTCGAATTATTACAGTGCAGTTCCTGAACCTCAACCCCCCTGCGGGTGGATCCTTGTAACGAACCCAGCACTAGCCCAGTTGGTTGTTCCTTTGCGCTGCCAGCAGGAGGGCAGGGGTTCGAATCCCACCCCTGCAGTTTAAAGCCATCTTTTTTTTGCATTATTTTCCTAGATCCAGATCCACTCCACTTTGCACCCATGTCCCTGCTAGCATTTATCTAGGTCCCTGTTAATTTCTTTCCAAGTCCCTGTAGCTTTTCTAGGTCCATGGTTATCTCTATAAACCATAAAAATGCTTAAACTTGGTAATTTAATAACTTTTGTTTGGAAACTCCAATTGCAAAACTTTAAACATGTAAACCACTCCATTTTAAATTCTCTACCCAAATATAAAATTTGTTTACTGTTTTGAATATTTTAAATTGGTGAAATATATGAATTCTTGTTTAATTCACTTAATTTTGCAAAATTCATAACTTGAGCATAAAAATTCGAAACTCAACAAATAAAATATGTTTTCCATCCCATTTTTCATGTAATTTGCAAATATAAACTTTGTTTCATGTTTTGAATAATTATAATTGGTTAAATAATTTAAACCTTGTTTAAATCTTTTAAAATTGCTAAATTCATAACTTGCTCAAATTAAATTATTTTTGAACACATAAAATATGTTTTCAAACCAGAAAAGTATAAACTTTTCAAATATGAATTTGGTTTAATGTTTTGAACAAATAAAAATTCAAATAAGTTCATACTTGAATTAAATTCATTTAAATCTTGTTTAACTTGTTTAATTCATAAATAATTCATCCTAATTCCTTTTTCAATAATTGAAACATGTATTCCACCTAAAATTTTGTGTACTTTCCAAATATGAATTTTGTTATTTGTTTTGAACAATTAAAATTGATGAAAACAACAAATGCTTGTGTAATACCTTTAAGGAACCAAAATTCCTTAACTTAATAATTAAAATCCCAAACTTGGTAAACCTTATTTCAAAATTGTTTCTATTGTTGTTATTTTTCTGTTTTCCTCATCCATGCATCATACTAATCCACTTTCACCTGTTGATTAGTTGTAAAACAATTATTCCAACCCTAATTCATGGGCTTTCCATATGCAATCCCAAATTGCATGTGGGTCCAATTAATTATGTTATGTTACCATGTAAACTAGTTTATTTTGATGCATCATTTAAATGGTCATGCATCATCCCATGATTGTGCATTATGCCATGTTATTGATTGTTTGTCTCCCTGCGTTGTTTGTTTGCTTCTTCTCGATAGACGACGACGTTGAGACAGACGAGCTTTACGACACCCCTTCTGAGGATCTAGCTCAGTACCAGGCTACTGAGTTTGCAGGCAAGTATTCACTCACATGAACCATTGTGTTCCTTTCAACCTTGGATACCGATACTTTCCGTTGTCTATTCTGCTAGCCTTATGAATCGTTGCTTCTGTTCGATCCTATCACATGTTATCCTTTAACCCTGATATAGCCTCACCTCCACACCTATAACCCCCTTGATTGTTGCCCATGTCTTACTAGCATGCTTAGGGTTGTTTTGCTCGAGTCTGTTACCCGTTACTTCCTGTTACTATATTTTCATTATGTTCTGGGGCTCGATGTTAAACAACAACCTGTTAATTTTGAGGTAATAATAATTTGATGATAAGGCACCGGCAGGAGGCCCGGCGTGGTTTTGAGGCCTGCTAGGGTCGACCCTAATTAGGAAAAGGGTCTTGTCTACTGATCCATGATGAGCGCACTATCCGCATGTGGGAAGCGTGTATGGGCGCCCCCCTCAATTTGATTCGATTCGCATCTCGTCCAAATCGCCTCATTTAGTTCGGGTTTTCCATTTGCCGCATGCATATGCAGGTGCGAACCCTTGGTACCAGGGTGGAACTTTTGTAGTCGGCATTTAGGGAGACACGTTCTTAGAGTGCTATGAGGGTCCCCTTTTCTTCGTGGGGCTTGATTAGCCTGCGCTCACTGCACGGGGTTCTTTGGGCTTGATGCGAAGAAGAGTTGAGTTGTGTTGAGTGCCCCGCTTGGTGGGAGGCATTCCATCTGGCGGGTTATTCTTACGTGTACGGCCAAATTGGTGCAACCCTGCAGGGATAAATCTTCTCGAGAAGCCGTGTTTTCCGCGGTTATGGTTGACTTGGTGAAAGTACTGGCTAACAAGTACTCAGAACAACTTACACCTAACTAATGATAACTTGACTAGTAATAGTCTTATTGACACAATAACTTGACCCATCATTAATCCAACTGTGTGAGTTTATCCTCGGATTGCTTCTTTGGATAAGGGGCGAGGTCCAGGATGGGTTTTGTTTGGAGTTAGTTATAGTTGGTTACGATACGCTATCTTATCTCCTTTCTGTAGCCGGAAGTTGTAGTATGTTCTGTAGTTGGTTAGTGCAGCCAGCTGCCGCATCTTTTGTATCACCCTTTTCTTCCATTGAACCCAAAGCATCAGTGCTTGGTGTTGACGGGTTACACTTTGGTGAACTGTGAGTCTTGCTTGCCAGTACGTTTATGTGCTGACCCCTTTGGGGATGTGGTTTCCGCAGACTACGCTTACGAGGATCCCCGTGATGGCTACTACGTGGAGTTTGACGAGGCTGCTGACGAGTAGATAGAGGACCCGGGCAGGATGCGAGACATCATGGATGGGCTCCGTCTTTTCGTTTTCCGGCTTCTTTAGCCTATTTGGATTTGTCTGTACTCAGACCCTTTGAATGCTTCCGCTGTGATGTAATGATGATATGTTGGGACATGTGTCCTCTGGATGATTGTATTTGCTATCTCTGCTCTAGTGAGAGCTATTTGCAACTTATTTCTATTTATTTGTGTCTTAGAGATATGGTGTGCTATCATTTTGTTAAACGCCGTTGACGTACCATGTGTGTATGGTATGAAGTACGTCAATGGTAGTATCCTGATTTCTATGGGATGGTTTACGTAGACGATGAACAGTAGGGGTTGGTTGTCACACATACGTGTGTTGGCCTACTCGTAAGAGATGCGGGTGCCGGTAAGCCCCGTAATCCAATCATCTACTGTTCAACGGAACTGCGAGTATCCTCTAGCAGTCCGGGTGCGACAAATGGTATCAGAGCCTGTCTACCTGTAGGATCCCTTTTACTGGTCGCAGTTGAGTCTAGAAACTATTTTGTAGCTATATAGGAAAAATGAAACGTGAGAGTAGGAATTCTGCCATTTTATTTCTTTCCCCACCCACCCTCCCTTTTCTGGTAAGGAAGTGCAACGTTGTTTTCTCTTCTCACCTAAACTTTCAAGTTAGGATTTCACGAATCCTGGTTTCTCTAGGATAGTTATATCTACTAGACCATAGGAATGGACGTGGTTGTGACATGATTTATCATGTTGCCTACTCACGATTGAGAACGGAGGCGTGTAAGCCCCGGAAGTAAATCCTCTATTCCTTAACCAGTAGATATTGATCCTTTAGAAGCCCGGATGGGTTTTTCGTAGTACCTCAGGAGTTTTTGGTCTCGTGTTTCCCGATGTTGCTTCGATATCCTGTTCTTCTCAACATCCTTTTCGTTCGTTGAAACCTTGTTGTTGCTTTCCACTTCAGTTCTCTACCGGCGTCTAATCAAAACTTCCCCGATCATCTGCAGATGGATCTCAGGTTCTACCCGCAGGTTGTTCGGATGACTTGTTGCGAGAGCACTGCCGGTTATCCGGAGATGCTGAGAGACATGGTCACTTATCTGGGGTTCCGTTGGGCACCAGAGTACCAGGTCTACGAGCAGCAGCGAGAGTTTGACCAGACCTACTACCAGGCTATCGTCTACATTCTGTTAGATGATGGCATGAGCGTTGTCCACCGCTACGAGGCAGTAGGTTCCACAGTGGATATGGCTGTGCAGCAGGCAGCTTATGTGAGTCTCACCGTCCTTCGTGCTGACTACTGGGGATTTGACGATTCTATCTATCGCCACATCCCCCGTGGTTACATCACTTCGGAGGGAGCTCACTTCACTCTCTACGACAACCTGGATGTCTACGAGCATGATAACTCCAGGCTGCACACCACCGCTCAGTTTGTGAGGCACAGTGACGCAGTTGCCAGCATACTATCTCAGGAGTTGGCTTCCGTCAGAGAGCAGATCTACCTTGCTTTGACTCGTCTGGCGACTTACACCACAGACTTTGTTGGAGACGAGCGCTTTGCACGTTTCGATCAGCCAGTGGGTCGTCGTCTGCCAGATGCTGGAGGTTACGAGCCGATCAGAGGTCCACTCCTCAACCTCGGTGCTGGTTACCCTGGGATTCCACGCTTTGGAGCACAGGGAGTCGACGCTATGTACTTCACCACACCTAGAGTCGCTCTCAGACCACGTCAGGTCTATGTGGATCGTCATTCTACCTACTTTCGTGGGCGTGCTCCTCACCGTACCTCTCGGCGTACTACTCACCGCCGTCCTGCGTGATGAGCATGGGAGTACCGATGTATCCATTCTTAGCTATGTTTAGTTATCCTTTGGCATTCGAACCATTTGTGGTGTGTTGGATATTCTGATGTATTTGAACATGTGATGATGTACCTGTTGGTTATCTATTCATGCGTCGGAATAATCTCTCTTTCGGTTTCCAAGTCTATCCTTTTCTGTTGTTGTGCTAAAATGCATTTCCATTCAGGATGCCGCCAACAAGGAACACCCCGCTTGAGCCACCGCCAATCACGGAGCTGTTGACTCAGATGACCCAAGTCATGGCACAGATGGCCCAGTTCCAGACTAACCAGCACAACAACCAGAATGCTCCACGAGTCAGTATCAAGGAGTTTCTCAGTTTGGGGCCGAGAGCTTTCGTGGCAACACGCGAGCCTCTGGATGCTGATGACTGGATCCGTGAGATAGCTAGGGCTCTGGAGATTGCTCACGTCGCTGAGGAAGACAAGGTCAAGTATGCATCCTATCTGCTGAAGGGTCAGGCAGCTACTTGGTGGGAAACTACCAGACCATGAGAGCTGGCTACCCAATCACCTGGGGTTGTTTCAAGGAAGCCTTCCTGAAGCACCACATTCCAGATGGTCTCATGGAAAGGATGCGTGAAGAGTTTTGCTCACTCAAGCAGGGCAAGCTGGACGTCATTGGCTATCAGAGTGAGTTCAATCGCCTCGCTCGTTACGATGGTGATGAGGTGTCCACTGAGGCTAAGAAGATGGCAAGGTTCCGCAGAGGTTTTAACCCGGAACTCAAGTACGCCCTCACAAACATCAAGGCCAACAACTTCGAGGAACTTGTTAACACCGCGCTCAATGAAGAAAATGGGCGCAAGGCGTTCGAGGAGTCTCGTCAGAACTCGTGTGAGGGTGGTTCCTCCTCCAACATGACCACCCCTCCGCAGAAGCGCCGCATCTGGGTGCCAAATGGTGCTGTCACTAGGGCTCCATATGCCCAAGCTTCTCCAGGCTTCGCTCCCCGCCCACCCAACCCAGCTCAAATGCATGATCAGAGGGCTTCGATGGGGCAGCCAAGGCCAGGGCCTCCTCGTGTCGTCACTTGCTACAAGTGCAAGCAGACGGGGCACTACGCTGACAAGTGCACGCAGAGGCAGCTACCTCCACCACCACCTCGTCCCAACACAAACCAGGCAATGGTGCGTGCTCCCCCGCCTAAAGCCTTCAACTCCAACAACAGGCCTGTCGGGAGGATCGCAAGGGTGAATTATGTCAAGATCGACAAAGCTTAGGAAGCTCCTGACGTCGTTCTCGGTATATTACCCGTAAACTCTTTTCCAGCTAAAGTGTTGTTTGATACCGGAGCATCGCATTCTTTTGTGTCAAAGATTTTTGCCACAACAAACAACTTAAGTGTGGTTCCACTAAGCAATAAAATCACTGTTCACTCTCCGGGATCTCAAATGTTGACTTCCAAGATAAGTAAGGATAATCAAATCCTAATTGGAGGCCACATATTCCTTGCTTCTCTCATGTTGCTGGGAAGTCTTACATTGATGTCATTCTTGGTATGGATTGGCTGAAAGCTAATAAAGCAAGGATTGACTGTGCTCAGAAGTCAATAACTCTGTTCCACCCTTCTGGCCAGATAGTCTATTCTCCAAATGAATCAAGTTCCTTTCAGCTGTGCAACCTCGATGCAAAACCTCTACCTCTACTTGAAAATGTTCCTGTGGTTTGTGAATTCCCTGACGTCTTTCCAGAAGAGTTGCCAGGGATGCCTCCGGACAGAGCAGTTGAGTTCGTGATCGAGCTTGAACCAGGTACTGCTCCAATCTCTAAGCATCCATACAAGATAGCTCCTCCTGAACTGAAACTGTTAAAGGAGCAAATCGATATGTACATGGAAAAAGGTTACATTCAACCTAGTTCCTCGGCTTGGGGTTGCCCAACTCTGTTCGTTGCAAAGAAGGATCAAACAAAGAGACTCGTGGTTGACTATCGTCCTCTTAACGAGAAAACCATAAAAAACAAGTATCCAATTCCTCGTATCGATGATCTTTTTGATCAACTTGCTGGAGCCTCAATATTCTCCAAGTTGGACTTGAGAATGGGTTACCATCAAATAAAGATCAGAAAGGAAGATATTCCAAAAACAGCTTTCACCACTCGGTACGGTCTATATGAATACACCGTCATGTCCTTTGGTCTAACCAATGCACCGACGACATTCTCTCGACTCATGAATTCTGTCTTCCATGAATACCTCGACAAGTTCGTTGTGGTATATCTTGATGACATTCTTGTCTACTGAAAATCCGAGGAAGAGCATGAAGAACATCTTTGTCTCACTCTCATGAAACTTCGCGAGCATCGTTTATATGCCAAGTTCTCCAAATGTGAGTTCTGGATTCCAGAAGTTGCTTACCTTGGTCATGTCATTTCTGCCAAGGGCATAACCATTGATCCAGAAAAGGTTAAAGCAATTGTTGATTGGAAACCTCCTAAGATGGTGAAGCAAGTAAGAAGCTTTCTTGGCTTGGCTAGCTATTGCCGTCGTTTCGTCCAAAACATCTCCAAGATTGCCAAACCTCTCACTGATCTCACAAAGAAGGACAAGAAGTTCGTTTGGTCTCCACAATGTGATGAAAGTTTCAATCTCCTGAAGACTAAACTCACTTCTACACCAGTTCTGGTTGGCCCAGATACTACCAAACCTTTCCATATATTCTGCGATGCATCTCTCCAAGGTCTAGGTGCATTTCTTATGCAAGAACGTCAAGTTGTGGCTTATGCTTCACGTCAGTTGAACGCACATGAGCTCAATTATCCCACACATGACCTTGAACTTGCAGCAGTTGTGTTTGCCCTCAAGAAATGGAGGCAATACTTGCTGGGTAATCGCACTGAAATCTTTTCCGATCATAAGAGTCTGAAATACATCTTCACTCAACCAGATCTAAACCTCAGGCAAAGGAGATGGATTGAAAAGATTAAAGACTTTGATCTCACCATTTCTTACACTCCAGGCAAGGCTAATGTTATGGCTGATGCTCTCAGTCGCAAGTCGTATTGCAATAATCTCACGATCATGGAAAGCCAACCTCCACTTCATGAAGAATTCCAGAAGCTGAACCTTGGTCTTGTTCCTCAAGGTTATCTTGCAAACTTGACAGCCAGCCCAACTCTCGAGGACAAGATTTGTTCTGAACAACTTCGGGATGCTGAAATCAAGAAGATGGTAGAACACATCAAAGAAGGCAAGGAGAAATTTAAGTCCTTCTCAATTGATGACAAAGGAACTGTGTTCTTTGAAGGACGCATTGCAGTTCCTCAAGTTCAAAGTCTCAAAGATGTTATTCTCAAGGAGGCTCATGAAACTCCTCTCTCCATCCACCCTGGAAGTACAAAGATGTACCACGATCTTAAGACACTGTATTGGTGGCCTGGCATGAAACGTGAAATTGCTCAATATGTTTCTGAATGCGACGTTTGTCAACGTGTTAAGGCAGTCCATCAGAAAACAGCCGGTCTTCTACAACCTCTGAAAATCCCTGAGTGGAAGTGGGACATGATTGAAATGGACTTCGTCACTGGTTTTCCAAAGTCCAAGAAGGGCAACGATGCAATCTTCGTTGTCATTGATCGTCTCACTAAAGTAGCTCACTTCTTTGCTGTCAAAGAAACAATCTCAGCTAGCCAGTTAGCGGAGCTCTACACAGCAAAGATTGTTCCTCTTCATGGTGTTCCATTGGAAATAAGCTCAGACCGTGGAAGCATATTCACTTCTCATTTCTGGAAAAGCTTTCAAGAAGCATTGGGCACCAAACTTCTGTTCAGCACAGCCTATCACCCTCGGTCTCAAGGGCAAGTCGAAAGAGTCAATCAGATTCTCGAGGATATGCTCAGAGCATGTGGTCTCTCCTTTGGCATGAAATGGGAGGAATGCCTTCCATATGCTGAATTCTCCTACAACAACAGCTTCCAGGCAAGCCTAGGCATGGCACCATTTGAAGCACTCTATGGCCGCAGATGCAGGAGTCCAATCAATTGGTCTGGAGCTGGTGAACGTTCACTCTTAGGCCCTAACATTGTTAAGGAAGCCGAATAGAAAGTTCGCATCATTCGTGACAATCTCAAGATTGCTCAGTCTCGTCAGAAAAGCTACTATGACAGCAAGCACAGGGATATGATCTATGCACCTGGTGACAAGGCATATCTCCGTGTAACTCCCCTCAGAGGCACTCATCGTTTTGGTGTGAAAGGAAAGCTTGCACCAAGATACATTGGTCCTTTCAACATTCTCTCAAGGAGTGCGGAAGATGCCTATCGTCTTGAACTTCCAGAAAAACTATCCAAGGTGCACGATGTGTTTCACGTGTCACAGCTCAAGAGGTGTTTCAAAGATCCAGATCGTGTAGTTGATCATGATTCCATTGAACTGCAAGATGATCTATCTTATGAGGAGCATCCTATTCGTATTCTCGATGAGACCGAGCGTAAGACTCGCAACAAGAGCACCAAGTTCTTGAAAGTGCAATGGTCGCATCATTCCGATAAAGAGGCAACGTGGGAGACCGAAGAGGATCTTCGCAAGAAGTATCCGGACCTTTTATCTTCTCAGTAGGAATCTCGGGGCGCGATTCCTTCAAGGGGGGGCGTTTTGTAACATCCCAAGTATGAAAATCACCTTTAGAATGTTTGTTTCTTGCTTTATTATTGTTTTGCATCATGGCATCTTAATCATTGCATTTGTTTTCTTTTTGTTTGCATCTGTTTTCCTTTGTTTTCCCAATTGAAATTCAAACATTATTCAAACCTTGGTTTCATACTTGTTATGTTACTTTTTCCAAATAAAAAGTTCAAATAAAACACCCATTTTGTTTCCATGAAAATGGGAAGGTCAAACCATTAAGTTGTTCTTTTTAATAACTCACTTAACTCAAATTCCATTCAAAATTCAAATCACATTTTCCAAACAGCAACCTTTGGAATTAATGATAATTACAACACAATTCTAATCATTTGTTTCCATTTAAACCATAAGGTTCAAACTATTCAAAATTATGGCTTTTAATAATTCACTTAATTCAAATTTTATTCAAATTCAATTGCAAATTACAAACAGCAAACATTTGAAATTTATGGAAATTACCAAAACAAACCAATCACGTGTTTCTATTAAAAACTTGAATTTAAAACTTTTAAGTTGATCAAGTTAAGTTAATCAATTAATATTACAATTCCATCAAATTTCAAACAAATTTCAAACAGCCACATAATTTAAATATTTTTGGAAATCTAAACTGGCAAGTTGTTGCTGTTACAATAATGAAACAATATAAATTTTTTCTCTAATTTTCTACACCCCAAAACCTAGCTATTTCTTCCTATTTCTATTTCAGCAAAAAAAAAAAACAAAACAAAATAAAAAGGAAAAAACGCACAGGGGAGGGCAGGCCCAGCCCACCCAGGCTGCAGCCCGTTACCCTTCTCCCCCAACCTCCGTACAGTACGTCAGCAATGGAGACAGCGACGTGCGCTGCCCCCACTGCTCCACTCCCCCTCCTCCCTTTTTAACCCCCTAGGGTTTCCCCCTCGAATGCCTAACCCTAGCCGCACCCCTCTCCCTCCTCTCTCCCATCTCCGCCTCCATCGAGAGGGAGGCGCCGCCGTTCGCCCTCTGCCACGGCCGCCGCTCGCCGGACCTCGCCGCCGTCGCCTCCGTCACCCTCCGGCCGTGCTGCGGCCACCCCTGCGAAGAGGGTGAGCCCCCCTTTCCATTCCACTACTCACCCTCTCGTTTCCTTGCTGTTACACCGCGATTCTCCGGCCGTTTGCTTGCCGTCGTTGATCTGTTTTCGTCGACAGAGAAGAACGACTGTTCGTTCGCTTGCAGTTCAGTTATGCCGAGTGGTTATGTTCAAAACCAAATCGACCCGTATGCCTTCAAACCAGCCGCAGCGACCAACTGGTAGCGCTCGCTGCGCGCGCCCAGCAGCGCAGGGGATCGAATCCCAGCCACCCCACCCTTTCTGTTTCTATTTTCGAATTATTACAGTGCAGTTCCTGAACCTCAACCCCCCTGCGGGTGGATCCCTGTAACGAACCCAGCACTAGCCCAGTTGGTTGTTCCTTTGCGCTGCCAGCAGGAGTGCAGGGGTTCGAATCCCACCCCTGCAGTTTAAAGCCATCTTTTTTTTGCATTATTTTCCTAGATCCAGATCCACTCCACTTTGCACCCACGTCCCTGCTAGCATTTATCTAGGTCCCTGTTAATTTCTTTCCAAGTCCCTGTAGCTTTTCTAGGTCCATGGTTATCTCTATAAACCATAAAAATGCTTAAACTTGGTAATTTAATAACTTTTGTTTGGAAACTCCAATTGCAAAACTTTAAACATGTAAACCACTCCATTTTAAATTCTCTACCCAAATATAAAATTTGTTTACTGTTTTGAACATTTTAAATTGGTGAAATATTTGAATTCTTGTTTAATTCACTTAATTTTGCAAAATTCATAACTTGAGCATAAAATTTCCAAACTCAACAAATAAAATATGTTTTCCATCCCATTTTTCATGTACTTTGCAAATATTAACTTTGTTTCATGTTTTGAATAATTATAATTGGTTAAATAATTTAAACCTTGTTTAAATCATTTAAAATTGCTAAATTCATAACTTGCTCAAATTAAATTATTTTTGAACACATAAAATATGTTTTCAAACCAGAAAAGTATAAACTTTTCAAATATGAATTTGGTTTAATGTTTTTAACAAATAAAATTTCAAATAAGTTCATACTTGAATTAAATTCATTTAAATCTTGTTTAACTTGTTTAATTCATAAATAATTCATCCTAATTCCTTTTTCAATAATTGAAACATGTATTCCACCAAAAATTTTGTGTACTTTCCAAATATGAATTTTTTTTATTTGTTTTGAACAATTAAAATTGATGAAAACAACAAATGCTTGTGTAACACCTTTAAGGAACCAAAATTCCTTAACTTAATAAATAAAATCCCAAACTTGGTAAACCTTATTTCAAAATTGTTTCTATTGTTGTTATTTTTCTGTTTCCTCATCCATGCATCATACTAATCCACTTTCACCTGTTGATTAGTTGTAAAACAATTATTCCAACCCTAATTCATGGGCTTTCCATATGCAATCCCAAATTGCATGTGGGTCCAATTAATTATGTTATGTTACCATGTCAACTAGTTTATTTTGATGCATCAATTAAATGGTCATGCATCATCCCATGATTGTGCATTATGCCATGTTATTGATTGTTTGTCTCCCTGCGTTGTTTGTTTGCTTCTTCTCGATAGACGACGACGTTGAGACAGACGAGCTTTACGACACCCCTTCTGAGGATCTAGCTCAGTACCAGGCTACTGAGTTTGCAGGCAAGTATTCACTCACAGGAACCATTGTGTTCCTTTCAACCTTGGATAACGATACTTTCCGTTGTCTGTTCTGCTAGCCTTATGAATCGTTGCTTCTGTTCGATCCTATCACATGTTATCCTTTAACCCTGATATAGCCTCACCTCCACACCTATAACCCCCTTGATTGTTGCCCGTGTCTTACTAGCATGCTTAGGGTTGTTTTGCTCGAGTCTGTTACCCGTTACTTCCTGTTACTATATTTTCATTATGTTCTGGGGCTCGATGTTAAACAACAACCTGTTAATTTTGAGGTAATAATAATTTGATGATAAGGCACCGGCAGGAGGCCCGGCGTGGTTTTGAGGCCTGCTAGTGTCGACCCTAATTAGGAAAAGGGTCTTGTCTACTGATCCATGATGAGCGCACTATCCGCATGTGGGAAGCGTGTATGGGCGCCCCCCTCAATTTGATTCGATTCGCATCTCGTCCAAATCGCCTCATTTAGTTCGGGTTTTCCATTTGCCGCATGCATATGCAGGTGCGAACCCTTGGTACCAGGGTGGAACTTTTGTAGTCGGCATTTAGGGAGACACGTTCTTAGAGTGCTATGAGGGTCCCCTTTTCTTCGTGGGGCTTGATTAGCCGTGCGCTCACTGCACGGGGTTCTTTGGGCTTGATGCGAAGAAGAGTTGAGTTGTGTTGAGTGCCCCGCTTGGTGGGAGGCATTCCATCTGGCGGGTTATTCTTACGTGTACGGCCAAATTGGTGCACCCCTGCAGGGATAAATCTTCTCGAGAAGCCGTGTTTTCCGCGGTTATGGTTGACTTGGTGAAAGTACTGGCTAACAAGTACTCAGAACAACTTACACCTAACTAATGATAACTTGACTAGTAATAGTCTTATTGACACAATAACTTGACCCATCATTAATCCAACTGTGTAAGTTTATCCTCGAATTGCTTCTTTGGATAAGGGGCGAGGTCCAGGATGGGTTTTGTTTGGAGTTAGTTATAGTTGGTTACGATACGCTATCTTATCTCCTTTCTGTAGCCGGAAGTTGTAGTATGTTCTGTAGTTGGTTAGTGCAGCCAGCTGCCGCATCTTTTGTATCACCCTTTTCTTCCTTTGAACCCAAAGCATCAGTGCTTGGTGTTGACGGGTTACACTTTGGTGAACTGTGAGTCTTTCTTGCCAGTACGTTTATGTGCTGACCCCTTTGGGGCTGTGGTTTCCGCAGACTACGCTTACGAGGATCCCCGTGATGGCTACTACGTGGAGTTTGACGAGGCTGCTGACGAGTAGATAGAGGACCCGGGCAGGATGCGAGACATCATGGATGGGCTCCGTCTTTTCGTTTTCCGGCTTCTTTAGCCTATTTGGATTTTTCTGTACTCAGACCCTTTGAATGCTTCCGCTGTGATGTAATGATGATATGTTGGGACATGTGTCCTCTGGATGATTGTATTTGCTATCTCTGCTCTAGTGAGAGCTATTTGCAACGTATTTCTATTTATTTGTGTCTTACAGATATGTTGTGCTATCATTTTGTTAAACGCCGTTGACGTACCATGTGTGTATGGTATGAAGTACGTCAATGGTAGTATCCTGATTTCTATGGGATGGTTTACGTAGACGATGAACAGTAGGGCTTGGTTGTCACACATACGTGTGTTGGCCTACTCGTAAGAGATGCGGGTGCCGGTAAGCCCCGTAATCCAATCATCTACTGTTCAACGGAACTGCGAGTATCCTCTAGAAGTCCGGGTGCGACAACGAGCCGGTGAAGACCACGGGCGCTGCGGCGGGTGAAGAAAACCTTTCCGCTGCCGCAGATCTTGCGGGATCTTCCTCCGCGCCTGCTCCGTCGTTCGCGCCCGAAACGGTGGAGGAGAAAGTCGCGCTCGTCGGTGACGAGCTCGCGGCCGTGGAAGCCGTAGCGTCCGCCGCCACCGGAGCCGAAGAAGAGGCGGAAACTGCCGGCTATTGGAGTGCCAGCAGTATTCCGCCATCCCTCCTTCCGACAATGGAGAAGGAGGGGCTCGTGCTGAAGGGAAAATGGCGGCTCCCGGAAGACGAGACCGAACCCATGCCGAAGGACGGAGAACGCGTCCTTATCTCCTCCCACATCCAGAGAGGTATGGGTTTTCTGCCGTCCGCCTTCTTCCTCCAAATCCTTGCACACTACAACATCCAACCCCACAACCTGCCACCCAACTCCATCCTCTATTTAGCCGGATTTCAGGCCCTTTTTTAGGGATATCTAGGTATAGCGCCTAGGTTAGATTTCTGGCTTTATTGTTTCGGGGTTAAGCGGAACTCTTCGGAGGGCGCACTCCCAACTTGCGGGACCATTTCCTTTACTCTTCGGAGATTTCGAGAGGATTGGTTCCCCAAGATTAAAACATCGGAATCCGTCAAGTTTTGGACGGGTTCCTTCTTTTACCATCCCGACGTTCCCTTTCCTGGGAAAACCACCGGGGTTCCACCTTTCTCGAACATCGCCGCTGTTCCCCAAGAAAACTGGGGAACTGAACCAGTTCAAACCCTGCCGCCGGATCTTCTCAGGATCAAGCGGCGCATCGCAAAGCTCGTCGCTTCTGATCCGCCTCTAACCGGCATGGACACAATCCTTTGCTGGATGGATAGGCGGATCCAGCCCTTGGCCAACCACGGCGCTCACCTTCTCTGCGAGTACACGGGAACCGGCGATAAGATGCGGACAACCAACAAAGTTTGGCCCGCAAAAGATTTGCGGAAACGTTTGAACCAATTGGTCGAAAGCCGGCCAATGTATACGGCCGATAATCCGGCTCCCACGGTACGATTCTTCGCCTTTCGGGGTTTAAATCCTCTTCGTTTACTCGGTTTTTGTGTTTCATCTCAGCTTTTACCTTATTAACAGATTGCCGAGCTTCCTGAGTCGGAACTTGCTTCCGATGCCGAGCTGGAGGCATTGCGTGCCACCTTTGCCGGTGGGCGGAAGCGCAAGAAGATCTCCGCTTCCCAGGAAGTCATTGATCTTGACGGGATCCCCGTCGCCACCTCCAGGTTCGAACATCTGGGTTACTTTCCTTTGTCGGAGTTTTTCTTTTACCTTTGGAGTTTAAACTTTTCCGGCCTTTTGCTTTGTTTTTAGCATGCCTCCCTCTACTCTGAAATCGAAGAAGCTGAAGAGGCATAAGGCTGTGGCCAATAGAGGCCCTCATCCTTCTCCTGCTGTCGCTCCGAATACGCCGATCACGGCAACAGAAGAGCATGCCGCAGCTCCCACCACCGAGTCTCTGGAGACCAGCCAGCAAGTTGTGCCGGAAACGTACACGAGGGAAAGGGCGGTCCCTGAGGTGGGAGGTCCTTCTCGGATAACTGAGGAGGAGATCCCCACCTTTGACAAGGATTTCAAGAATATCAGCGATGGCCTTAGCGCGGCCGGGACTCTTTTTGCCGAGTACGCAAAAGAGTTCACTGAAAACTTGGCAGGTTTACAGCGGATGAGCCAGGTATTATCTCTAGCCCCAAGCAATAAATTAAATGTCTACTTTTCACTTGATGATTTTCGATATCATGGTTGTTTCGTCGTATAACACGATGTTTCTTTTCCGTGTTCCAGCAAACCGCTGAAACCATAAACATGGAAGTTTTCAACAAACTTTCCGTCAAGAATAAGGAGGTTCGGAACCTTCTAAATATTCTTGACGTGAAAGAAGCAGAGCTGGCATCGTCTCAGCAAGAGCTGTCGGAAACAACAGGTATATTTTGATTCTCTGAAGTTTCTTATCCAGGTTTTTGTCTAAGTACTTTCTCGAGTTTTTCTAAACTTGGAATTTTGTTCCTTGCTTTCTAGATGCTTTGGCTAAGGCCAAGGAAATAGCTGAAGATGCCGGCAACGCCGCGAGTCTCCGCCAGGAGAATTTGGACCTTCATAAGGAGCTTATGAAGGTTCAAAAGGATCTGGAAGCTAGCAATCTGGCCCTTGGGATTGCTCAATCCAAGGCCTCCCAGCAGGCGGACAAAGACAAGGCCACTATCCAAGACTTGGAGAATGCCTTAACCCTGCGCCTGGAGGAAGGCTCCGAGATGGACAAGATTCTCAGTAAGTTGTCAACCTTTACCGGTTTTTCCATGTCTTGATTTCTTTCTCTGCTTTTTTACTAACCTTTTGGTTGTTTGTCTGAAAAACAGGAGATAGCCCAGATCTTACTCGGATTGAGAAAATCCGAGCTTTTGGGAAGGTATGGACTGCGATCAGAGCTACAGGTATGCAGCTGGTCAACAAGTTCCTTCCCGCAAGAACTGGGAAATTCTCGGAAGTTGAAAAACTTCCGGAAGCTATCCTGGAGGTGGCGGAATCCAAGGAGTCCACCTTGCGCTCCCCAGCACGGGGCGGTGCACGCATAGATTTAGGCCTTATGCGTATGCATTACCCCAGTGCCAAATCTTGGCGCGTGGCGTCCGGTATCCCCCTTGGATATTCGGAGACCCAGCGGACCACCATCTTTGACGAGATCAAGGGTCACGCCACCAAGATCGCCTCTATGGTGAACATCTCCATCACCTACCCAGAAGAGGAGATTCCCGAAGCCCCCGAGAACGACAGCAGTGACGAAGACTCGGATGCCTGAAGGATTCTTCTTAACCTGGATGGTGGAAGTAGAAAATAGGAGCATTACTGCACTTTACAATGTAACTTATGTTGTAATGCTTCTATTCTTTTGTATGAACAAGAACTCCGCCTTTTGCAGTTAATTATGAAATTCTTTGCAAGTTTTCTGAGTTTGATATTCCTTTATATTCTAAGTTCTCTGGCTTATGTGCTTTAACTGTCCTTAGTGTTTGAAATGGCTCAATAGTACTATGAATCTTCATGCCGAGCTACTGGGTAAAACCAATCAGTTTAAACTCGGAAACATGGATCATACTAAGGGCATTTTTACTAACTAGCTCCAGTGACCCAACACATAAACGATCAGATAATGCTTAGAGAAAAGTAAGGAATTTTTTGAATGAAACTCGGGCACGCAGGCACAATCCGAGTTTCCTTTAGCCTTTAATAGGCTGAAAATCATTCAGTTTTTAAACGCCGAGCACGCAGGCAAAATTCGGGTTAACATTGAGTATTTTGTAAGATCACTGGAAAATAGATAAGGTGGAATCATGTTTTGCACTATAATAAACTTGTAAAAAACATGGATATGATAATTCCGACAACTTTATCTATTTTCATAGCTTTGCTAATGACGAATGGTCCTTCCCAAACTGGGGTCAATTTGTGCTTTCTTTGCTGCACCAATCTTAGCACTAGGTCATCTTCTTTAAAAGACTGATGCCTGATTTTCCGACTATGGTAACGTCGTAAACCTTGCTGGTAAATGGCGGATCGTTGAAGCACAAGCTCTCGTTCCTCTTCTAAGAGATCGACGGCATCCTGTCGTGCTTTTTTGGCATCCGAGTCATCGAAATCCTGCACTCTTGGGCTATCATGGATCATGTCCGTTGGAAGGATTGCTTTCGCACCATAAACTAGGAAAAACGGGGTTTGCCCAGTTGACCTGTTTGGTGTTGTTCGAATACTCCAAAGCACGGAAGGTAGCTCTTCTACCCATGCTCCAGCTGCTCTATGAAGAGGAGATTCGAGTCTTGCCCGTATTCCTTGCAGGATTGAGCTATTCATTCTTTCAACCTGTCCATTGGATTGCGGGTGTGCCACAGATGCGAGATCTAGGCGAATTCCCGTTTGTCGGCAATATTTTGCCGACTCTCCAATGGAAAAATTTGTCTCGTTGTCGTTTATTATGCTGTGTGGAACGCCGTGTCTCATGACTACGTCAATGATGAAATTTCTGGCAGTTACACCGTCAATTTTTTTGATGGGTTTAGCCTCCACCCACTTGGTATATTTGTCCACAGCTACAAGTAGATGTGTGAGTCCACCTCATGCAGTTTTGAATGGTCCCATCATATCTAACCCAGACCGCAAACGGCCATGTAATGGGGATAGTTTTGAGTGCTTGGGCTGGCATATTAGTCTGCTTGGCGTAATACTGACATCCTGCACACGTATTTACTATATGCTCAGCATCTGTCTTGGCTGTTAGCCAGAAAAACCCGGCACGGAATAATTTTTTGACTATGCTTTTTGATTGAGCATGATGTCTGCAATCTCCGGCATGGATTTCTTGCAGGATTTCTCGTCCTTCTTCTGGTGAAATGCATCGCAGAAAAATTCTGAAAGTACTGCGTTTATATAGGCAATTGTTAATTACCGTGTATCCTTTGCATCGACGCTGGATCTGTCTTTGCAAGACTTCATCTGCTACTTCCGGGTACTTCTGATTAACTAAGAAGTTTAGATATGGGATTGTCCAATCCGGGTTAACGAGCATAACTTCAATTGACTCGGAAGCCAGAGGGTAATCAACATCTCCACCTTTTATCGATGGTTCGTACAAGTGTTGGACGAATACACCTGGTGGTAGGATTTTTACCCTTTCCGATCCCATGCGGGCTAATGCATCCGCGTTTCAATTTTCTTCCCTTTTAACATGGAGCACTTCAAATCCGAAAAAACAGATGGCAAACTCGTTCACCGTTCTCCCGTATTCGGCCATTATAGGGCTTTTTGCGTCCCAAGTTTGGTTGAGCTGGTGCTGTACCAAATCTGAGTCTCCGTAGCACAGAATGCGCTTGACACCTATTTCTTTTGCAAGATGCAAGCCATGAAGCAGAGCTTCGTATTCTGCCACGTTATTGCTTGCGTTGAAGTGTATTTGTAGTACATACTCCATTGTGTCTCCTTTAGGGGATTTTAAAACTACACCAGCTAAAGCGCCCTCCTTCATCTTGGATCCGTCAATCCAGTACTCGGACTCCGGCATTGGTGTTTTCTCCATTGCTTCCGTCCAGTCGGCGACGAAATCTGCCAAAACCTGGGATTTTATTGCCGTCCTCGGCTGATACTTAATGTCGAACGCTGCTAGCTCGATGCCCCATTTGGCTACTTGGCCAGTCGCCTCCGTATTGTTTATTATATCCCCTAGTGGTGCTTTACATACCACTGTTATGGAATGTCCTGGGAAATAATGGCGAAGTTTTCTAGATGCGAAAAATACGCCATATGCCAGTTTTTGATAGTGTGGATACCTTTGTTTGGACTCGGAGAAAACTTCACTTATATAATATACCGGATGTTGGTCTGGTATACTCTGTTCGTCTTTCTTCCGTTCCACGACAATTACTGCCCTAATAACCCGGTTTTTAGCCGTAAGGTACAATAACATGGGTTCTTCGTCTTTTGGGGATGCCAAGATCGGAGCTTTCATCAAAGTTTCCTTCAACTGGGTTAATGCTGCATCTGCCTCTTCTGTCCACTCGAATTTGTCGGATTTTTTCAACAACTTGTAGAGTGGTAAGGCTTTATCCCCCAGCCGACTAATAAATCTGCTGACGGCTGCAGCGGAACCCGTCAATCTTTGGACATCTTTTACACACGTAGGTTTGGAGATGTTTAAGATTGCTTTGATCTTTTCTGGGTTTACTTCTATTTCTCTGTGAGAAACGATGAAACCCAGAAGTTTTCCTGAGGGAACCCCGAATACGCACTTTGATGGATTTAACTTCATCTTGTAAGTGCGCAAATTTTCGAAGGTTTCTCGCAAA